>JASTUB010000168.1:0-31184 GCA_031124825.1 Saccharomycopsis vini
TTTTTTTTTTTTTTTTTTTTTTTTTTTTTTTTTTTTTTTTTTTTTTTTTTTTTTTTTTTTTTGTTTTGTTTTTTTTTCCACGGTTTTTTGCCTTCTATATTTAGGAGAGAGATTTTTTTTTTTTTTTTTTTTTCTCGATCTCATCATGTAGTTACCAAAATTTTGTTTCACAAAATTGATTTACATCTAGGTGTGTACACTGCTCCACCACTACAGAGGAACGTTGTCACCTAGATTGACGAGAGTCAAAGACTACTTGGCTGCAAAGTTACTAAGTATTCTATTTTAGATAATAAAACATATCCAACATAGAAAAAAATAGTCCTCAGAATATTCATAACATGTAAGAATCGATCAATATATTTAGTATTATTTTATAACTTGCCGTACAATGAATTAATCCTACAGAGATCATAATATTGAAGATATCTGTTTCATTACAACCATACAGAGGCTTCTTACCATAGTACTAAATTGAAATAACGCGCGATCGCATACTTCGAAATACAAAGTACAGGTGCATAAACTAGCTCGCGGGTCTTTAAAATATTTCAATCTATGTTGTTCTACGTTCGACAAAGTGCTTGAAGTAAAATTTTCAATGATGTATTGCGGCTAGTATACAAATGTTGAATTTGCCATGATGCTATAGTATAAATGTTAGGTATTAGGTTGGACTATTGTCAGTATGCAAAAAATAGAGAAAAAGAGAAAAAGAAAAAAGTAAAGAAGAACAAAACAATTAAGTTAGAAAAAAGAAGGGAAAAAACAAAGAGGTCAATATCTAGCTTTTTTCCCAAAAAAAAATTGAAGAAAGTGATAAAGTAATAATTTTATATTGAAAATGTGCTTGATTGGGTTACCAATTCAATGAGAACTTTGAAGATAAAAGAATGCGAGAAATTGTCGGATGCAGAATTTACCAGTTAGTTACATCTTCGGCTTCACCAAATAAACTGTTTCCAACTTCTCTGCCAGCGTCTTCAGACTCATCTAATTCAATTGGCTCTTGATCAAAAATATCTTTCAAATGGTTTTTTTCAAATTCAATGATTTTGTTATTAATTTCTAGGAATTCTAGTAAGAAAGCATCATGCCCCTCCTGAGAATCGATGACAAAGAAGCTTGAATTTGGAATATTATCAGCCAAAAACTCTTGTTCCGACAATGTAAACAAACCATCTGATGTGATTCCAATGATCAAACTTGGTTGCTTAATTGTTTCCAATTGCTCTTCCAAAGATATTGGTAATAATTCTTCATTATTATCAGGATCTGTTATGTATCTTGATCTTGATAAATCGTGTGTATCTAATTTTCTTGTAATTGCAATGTAACAATTTGGATCATAACGGCCAATGAATTTTTCACCTTGATATCTAAGATAGCTTTGAGCTGTGAAAAATGTCTGTGCCCTTTTTTTGTTAGAAGTTGAAATCGAAGCGATAGAATCCGATCTACTCAAAGGCAACCCATCAGGCTTCGATGCATGCTTTGTTGTTTTGTGACCTTCATTGTGAATCGTCCAGTTCTCTTCTCTTGATGAGGTGGTGATAGAAGTAACCAGATTACGATCAGCAATATGCAGTTTAGACTTTGGAGTCTTAGTGTCCTTGAACGGATCATTTCTAGCAAATCTCTTTTCAAAGGAGTTTCTAGATCTGTAAGTCAATAAGGCACCCATTCTAGCAGCCGCTAAACCTGTAGTAGGACCATCATTAACATCATAATAGCCATCTTTGTATTTAGGATCAGAATAAATGCTTTGTCTTTGGGATTCACTCCAGGATATGCACCAAGCAGAATGTCTCGCAGATGTTGCCAATGCAACAATACTTCTAACGTAGTCCTCACCAAAGATACATGGATACTCCAAAACCAACATACCTCCCATGGAGCCCCCTATAGCAACAGCAATTTGTTTAACTCCCAAAATATCAAGGACTTCCTTATGGATTTTTACATCATCTCTAATTGTAGTCAATGGAAACTCTGGGCCATACCTTTCGCCAGTACTTGAATCAATAGTCATTGGAGAAGCAGAGCCATAAGGTGAGCCCAAAGAATTCAAACAAATAATAAAAAATTTAGACGGATCAAAAGCTTTGCCTTTTCCTAAAAGTGGACCCCACCAATCGGCGATGTCAGATGAACCAGTCAAGGCATGACATATGACCATACAATTATTGGCCTTGTCATTCAATCTACCCCAAGTCTTGTAGGCAACGGGAACATTATTTAAAACATAACCAGATTCAAGCTCAAATTCTGGAAGGACGATGATCTTTTGGTTGTTGACAAGCTTTGAGAATTTATTCTCTGGCTCAGAATCAATAAATTTTGAGGAGCCTCGAGGATTAGTCATTCTTATCAGATAAAAAAAAATAAAAATAAAAAACAGATACAACAATCCTTTTATTTTTGGTCTTGTTATATATATATATTTCGCAAATGAGAAAAAAAAGAGCTCTTAGCTTTTTAATTGAATTTTTATATTTTTTTTTTTTTATTTTTATTTTTCAATTATTCATGAAATATTCGACAATTTTAAATTTGAAGAAGAATTTTGAAAAGCGAGATTGGTGGTGCAAGAAAGAAAGGCTGATATTACTCTTTTCTATGTGTCGCACCCACGCACCCTGTTTTCTCAACTATAAAGGGGGTGTATGCGAGTGTGTCAAAGGATTTAGGAAAAAACTGAGTTTGTTGAGCAAAATGACAAGGGCGCTTGATTACTATAGTGTTTGACCACATATGAGAGGCTAAAAAACACGTAAATATCATAGAATAACATCATAATAATGGAAGATGAATTAGAAAAAAATAACGAATTGCCGAATGAAGACAAAGATGAAGAGTTGGAATCAAAAGATAACAGCCAATTTACAGAGGATCTCGCAAATGGAATCCAAGATGAGCAATTCACAGAACACAAAGATGGCAACAACCCAGAAGCGTTTGATTTAAAAAGTGGGGAAGAAAAAAATAAGGAACCCAAATTAGAACTTGATGATAATAACCAAGAAGAAAAATATCAGAAAATTGGAGGAATTGAAAGAGATGGAGACCTAGAAACAACATCAAACCAAAGTTCTAGATCCGCGAGTCCAAATCAAGGGCCAAGTAAAATTGATAGAAAAAGCAAATATGATAATAGAAAAGTTGTAGTAGTAGAAGAGGAAGAAGGTGATAGTGAAGATAGTGATGATGAAAATGAAGAAGATGAAGAAGATGATGAAGATGATGAAGATGATGAAGATGATGAAGATGATGAAGATGATGAAGATGATGAAGAAGAAGAAGAGCCCCCAAGATTGAAATATTCTCGTCTAACTGGCTTGCCACCTGCATTTTTTAAAAGAGACCCTGTATCTTGTTCGCTAGTATCAGATAATTTTTTGGCATTTTCGACTCACTCCGGTGTGTTGCACCTTTGTAATCCTGATATGTCACCAATAAGAACGTTCAGAGCTCACAAGGCTTCAATTTTGTCAATCACCACTAATGGGGAATATTTTGCTACAGCATCCATGGACGGCTCAGTGGTCGTAGGTTCGTTGAAAGACCAATCTGATATCACAAAATTTGATTTTAAGAGACCGGTACATTGTGTTGCCATCGATAAAAATTACAAGCTGAGTAAGTGGTTTGTTTCTGGAGGGATGGCTGGTCAAATTATTTTATCTCAACGAAGCTGGATGAGTAGTAGAAGCGATATAGTACTAGATGAAGGTCATGGGCCTATTGTTGGGATAAATTACATCGGTGAGGTGCTAATGTGGGCAAATGAAGCAGGCATCACAGTTTACAACATTTCTACAAAGTCAAAAATATTGGTTATTCCTCGACCAGAGAATGCACCAAGAGCTGATTTGTACTGGCCAAGATTCCACACAGTTGATACAGATAGAGTTATTATTGTCTGGTGTGACCATATCTATTCAATACGAGTGGATATCATCACTAGTAGCAATGGAGGTGGTGGGGCTGGTAAATCAATCTTTAGTAGCGCAGCATCCTCATTTAGAGCGCCAATTGAGAGAAAAGCGGAAGTTGAAAGTACATTGAAGATAGATTCTCTAATAGCTGGAGTAGCATCTTTTAGTAACGATTTGTTACTCTTATTGACGTACAATAAGCCGAAAATTGACTTGAGTGATTACACAAAACCAAAAGCTTCTCCCCCGGAGATCAGATTAATAAGTGCAATTGATGGAGAGGAAGTAGCTGATGATGAAGTGGTAATGAAGGACTATGAATTTTTGGGATTGAATGATTATCATTTAGGAAAGTTTGTGGGGGAAAGAAGCTCACCAAAATATTTTTTGGTTAGTGCTAGAGATGCAGTCATCGCAGAAGAATTTAACATCAACGATAGATTAGAATGGTTCATTGAAAGAAAACGATTCAAAGAAGCCTGGTTGATGAGTGAATATTTATTGAATGAACATAAGAGGGTCTTATTAGGGCTAAATGAGGTTGACCAAATGATTACTTCTGATGATTGGGGCTCAGCAGCCAATTTTTTGTCCGAAGTTTTGCGCATTGACTTTTTGCCAGAAGAAAATTATGATATAGAGTTGACCGACCATCAAAAGTTTATTGCCTCAAAATGGGAAGAATACCTCTGGAAATTTATCAATAACAATCAAATAGATTATATTACGGAAATAGTCCCGGACCATTTAAAGTTGAAAATAAACCACAAAATTTATGAACATATTTTGATGCATCATTTAGAATTTAACAAGGACTTATATTTGCAATTGATTCTTAAATGGAACTCAAAGCTATATGATATTCACCATATTGAGCAACTTTTAGAAGAAAAAATAGAAATCGAGAATGATCCAAAATTGAGAAGGATATTGACCAACTTGTATCTCGAATCTGATGATCCTAGTCTAGCAGTACCTCATTTAATAGAATTAAAGAGCGAGAGTGTGTTAACAGTTATTTCTAAGTATCACTTGCTATTGAGCTTTTTGGATGAACTACCAAAAATTGTTACTATGAATATATCTACAGGTGAGTTGGAGTCAATTTCAACCCAGGAAGATGTTGATAGTTACTCCAGTAAACTAGCTTCAACTATTAGCATGCTAATCCAAAATGTTTACGACACATCTCCAAAGAAGGTTGTTGAGGTTCTTTCTGCTCTGAATCTAGACTTTGTGACATTTCTATACCTTGATAAATTGTACCAATTACACAACATTGACTTAGTGTTATTGCAAAGCTTAGAAAATTTAATGATAAAACTACTTGCCAAGTATCAAAAGACAAAATTACTCCAGTTTTTAACCAATAAATCGAACTACAATATAGATCAAACTATCAGGCTTTTAGAGACTGACGACAAATTCATAAGGGAATTGATCTATCTATTGGGAAAAATTGGTCAAAATGTAAAAGCTTTGAAGTTGATCATTGAAAAGGTAGGGGATCCGGATGCAGCAATTTCTTTTGTTAAAAATAAGGTTGAAAGTAACACGGATGATGACAAAGAGTTGTTGAAATTTCTAATCGACCACAGTGTTGATAAACCTAACTTCATAGCAGCATTGATCGAAAAAGCTAACGAATTGATAGATCCAATTGACTTGGTGAAAAAGATTCCTGAAAATGTTTTGATTGATAATTTACAAGTTAGTTTGATAAACATCATATTGAATAATGATCTTAGTGAACTTTTGAACGAAAACATATTAAAAATTATTAACAATGAAACTATTTCTAATGCAAATATTTATTCCAAATTAAATGAAAAGGGTTTTTTGATTGATGATAAAGCTCTAAAGCTTAAGATTACAGAAGCGATAACAAAATACCCTGGTGGATTCGGAGCTTTTATCAAACCAATGGTAGATTTTTGTGAGCAGACAGAAATCTATGAGAATCTACAAGATATGCATGAAGTGTTGTACAGGAATGATAGTATTAATAATGATTTTAAAAACTCATTGAAGGACATTAAACCAGAAGGTGGTGAGCTTATTTGCGAGGCCGAACTACTTGGTGAGGATAAAGTGTGGTCTGGTTTCAATAAATCTCTGGCTAGTATCTTTAGGCGCCTAATTTATATTAAAGGAGTGTTGAAGCAGATAAGAGGTTTCTAATGAAATCAACTGAGTGCTTTGTTCGTTGTAATATAACATTTTTCGGTTGATTATACATCGCTTTTCTTTTTTTTATTTCAAATTTTTCAGCATTGCTTTGTTTTACCTTTCTTTCCATCATTTTTTAATTTATTTTTTGAGTATTTTGCCAGGATATCAAGACAATTGTAAATTTATGTCGATAATAATCTTACAATATCTCATAGTCAAAGACAGAGAAAATGGGCCTTATTTATATGCTCTGTCATTGATATGTCTATGTACAATATTATAAAAAAAATTGCGGTAGTATTACACAATAACAATACCATGATCTACTTCAGCAACTTTGCCGTCATAGTTAGCATCACTTGGTAATTTAACCTCCAATGGACTATATAAATACCAGTTCATTAACCCATTCACACTAGCTCTGATTTTAGCTTCTTTCAAAGATGATCCGAAACTTTCGCCTAATTTTTCATTACCGCTGAAAACTCCTACCAAAAAGATTGGTCTCTTGGAAACTCTACCAGTTTCAGAGAGTAATCTGGTGACTGGTGGTTCCAACCCTTGTCGTTTACACAAAGCAGATAATTCTCTAGTTGGTTGTTCAAATTCAAACAAATCTTGGATTTTCAAATGTCTTGTGGATAAAATGTAATCACGAATAAAAGTTTTTGTATCTTGTAATGATTTTGTTGAGGCATAGTAGCCACCAACAATTGATTTGACAGCTGAGGCCATAGCAGTTTCATGTGTCAAAGTGTTGGAGTTTCTAGAGTTGTTAATTTCAACAAGATTTCTTTCAAGGACTGTCTCTTTTCTATCAAATCTAAGTTTACCTATCGTAACTTCTTCTGGTTCTTCAGTTAAATATTTTTCCATTGCTGATTTTTCGTCCACTTCAATACCCCATTCCTTACCAATACGATACAAGGTTTGATCGCCAATAATGCTATTAATTGCGCTATTTAGCACGTTCAAAGGTAATCTAGGATATTTCATTAATAAATGTTCAGTAGTATGGTAACTAAGTAAGTTCTTTCCGAAAATACTTAGGCCCATATTGTTTGGATACTTCTTGTTCAGAGAGTTACAAGTTAAAGATCTTGCCAAGGTAGATAATTTGAATGTAGTTGGTAAATGTAATCTGTTGTGTAATGTGATGAGCTGCGGGGACTTCGAAGCCAATTCTTCAGTTATAACATCAGAAAAAGTAGCTTTTTGGACTCCTATGCGAGAACTGGAAGAAAATTCTAAATTCACTTGTTAGTAAGACTCAATTCATTGAGCTATTTCTAGTTTCTGACCATCTGTCACTGTGTCATCAACCTCTGAGGGCACAGTAACATATCTTGCCTCAAATTAACATACCCCTCACAGCTTGAAATGAAATATATCTATTTTGTACAAGTTTTATTATCATTGTTTATGGCTTATTATATACAAGTGATCACTATTAAACTAAGAAATTCACTGTATTACACAGGTACATCATAGCAGAATTGATGTTTGAAGCCGCTACTTGAATTTTTCAGTTTTTTCTAAAAAAAATTTTCTTAATATGTAAGTCATTACCCGGACTACATCAGGGGAAAATCTCCGCGAAAACTAGTTGATAATGTGTCAGTCTTGAATATAGAGAGTCGCATTAATGGGTTATTGAAAGAATAAAAACATAATATGAAATTTAATTAAACTATATAATTTAGTGTAATGTTATTTGTACCCATTATAATTTGAAACACTCAATGGTTTGCTTAAATGCGACCTGTCAACCACTGTGTTTATGAATTTTTCAAATTTGCTATAAATTTGAGACAGTCGCCTCATATTTTTTTGAAAAAAAAAAATTACAAAAAAAATTTAAAATGATTAAAAAGTTATATTTTCTTTTTTATCCGCAATAATGGCTAATAGTTTGTTCATATCAACCTATAGTGAAAACTATATATCTTTTATACATAGAATTGAAGGATGACAGATTTAGTAAGAAAACATTTGTGAACTGAATGAAGTAAGTGTGTGAGTATATGTAGATAAATATATACATCAAAAAAGAAAAAGAAAAAAAAGTGAAAATTGAAGATCTATTTTGATGAAGTATTTTTATTATACAATCATACCAGGGCTACTGGCGTAACAAATGTTGTTATTTGGAAATGCAAGTTTGAACATTTCATCTGCAAAAAAGACACTTGACGAAACCACAAGTATGAGAATGAAATCGCTTAAACTTAAAGCTTCTGTTTGGAATATGTTTTGAAACAATGGAATATAAACAATACTGAGTTCGGCAAGTATGATCACTGTTAATGCAATATTGAAAAATTTATTTCTGAAAAAGCCTACCTTGAAAATTGATTTGAAATTATGTTTACAACTAATTGCATTCCACATATCGAAAGAGACAAACGTGACAAATGTCATAGTTGTATCTCTTCTAGTAACATCACCATCAGAGTTAATCTCTTTCAGGTAAATGAATATAGTTCCTAAGACTGTTATTAAACCTTTCAATGAAATTCTTTGCAAGAGCCTTTTAGATAAGATATTTTCATGCTTTGATCTAGGAGGATGATTCATTATATCTTCATCCACTTCTTCAACACCTAATGATTGTGCTGGCGGCCCATCCATGATGATATTTATAAACAAAATCATCATCGGATTCAAAGGATTTGGTAAATTCAAGAACGTTGTGATCGCAATCAAGCCTAATGCGCCAACAGAGGTAGACAATTGGAAACACAAAAAGTTTTGAATGTTATAAAAAATACCTTTGCCTTCTTCGATAGCAGTCAAAATAGTACTAAAATCGTCGTTAACTAAAATCATATCAGAAGCTTCTTTTGCTACATCTGTACCGTGTTGGCCCATAGCTATACCAATATCAGCCAATTTTAAGGCTGGGGCATCATTGACACCATCACCAGTCATTGCAACAACGTCACCACGCATTTGCAATGCTTTCACAATACGCACTTTATGAGCAGGGCTGCTTCTTGCAAAAATGTTGACATACTGAATTGCATCGGCCAACTCCATATCGCTCATTGAATCTAATCTTGCTCCAGTAATAACTTGTCTAGCCGGATCTTGAACATATATTCCAACTTGCTTTGCGATTGAGGCAGCAGTACCTTCAGAATCACCAGTAATCATTATGACGTGGACACCTCCTTTAGAAAACTGAGAAATTGCACGAGAAACACTTGGCCTTGGCGGATCGTACATACCAATCAAACCAGCGAATTCCAAATCATTTGGATCTTTGTTCATTTCAAAATCACCGTTCTTTTTCGCCAATGCAATTACTCTAAGACCATGGGAAGCCATTTCATTTGCCTTAGCAATCACCTTTTGCTTAAAATCATCGGTGATTGATGTTTTACTTTTGCTGGAAGAAGTGTAGTACGAAGTGGAAAAACTCAAGATACGTTCAAAAGCACCCTTGATAAAAGTTTCAGACTTTGATTTATCGCCTCTGTGAACCGAAATAGCCATATATTTTTTAGAAGAGTTAAAAGTCAATTCCTTCATTCTCTCCCTAGTACCCCTAATATCATCTAATTTAAATTTTTTTAATACTTCCACTAAAGCAATGTCAGTTGGATTGCCAATAAATTTGTCAGTTTCACTTGAATATCTAGAATTATTGCAAATGTTACCTATTTCCAATAACTGCTTGAGATCTGGCGTTAAGTGGCTTTCGTATGTCTTCTCATTTAAACCATATTGATGTGTTGTCTCCAAATTAAGGTCACCTTGTTCTGGTGTCCATATTCTAGTGACTGTCATATGATTTTGAGTTAGAGTACCTGTTTTGTCTGTGCATAAAACTGTAACTGACCCCAATGTTTCTACGCTTGGCAACCTTCTAACAATTGCTTTATGAGAAGCCATTCTTAAAACCCCTAAAGCCAAAGTCACGGTCACGATGATCGGTAAACCTTCTGGAATGGCGGCGACAGCTAATGATACAGAAATCTGGAACATATCTAACCAAGATTTACCTTCAAATATACCTATTAACCCAATAAAACCTATAATTCCAAAAGAAATCAAAGATAATTGTTTACCTAGTTTATCCATAGTCAATTGCAAAGGAGTCTTTGGTTTTTCGATGTCAGACATCATTTTAAAAATTTGACCAAAGACAGTATTAGAGCCAGTAGACACCACAATACCAGAACCATTTCCATCTCTCACCAAAGTGCCCATGAAAGCAATGTTTGTACAATCACTAACATTCAACTTACCAAATTGAGAACTACTAGTAGGCAATTGCTTCTCATTTTTAGAAACAGGATTTGTTTCTCCGGTCAAATTACTTTCATCGATTGCTAGATCATTGCTTTCAATGATTCTGACATCAGCAGGAATTCTATCACCAACATTGAAATGAACCAAATCACCTGGTACTAAATTTGCTGCCAACAAGGTTTCAGTGTTTCCATTTCTTGTAAGATGACAGTTTGGTGGTACCAATTTATTTAAAGCTTCAAGAGACTTCTCAGATCTATATTCTTGGACAAATCCCACTGTGACCACAATAATAATGGCCACAGTAATAGAGACAGCGTCATCGATGTTGCTCATTAAGAAACTGACAACAGCAGACAAGATAAGTAATAAAATTAATGGGTCCTCATAGAACTGTTTGATAAATTTCAAATAAAGTGGCTCATCCTCTTCTGATTCCATTTCATTTGGTCCATGAATTGACTTTCGATATGAAATATCTTGTTGAGAAGTTAGACCTTGTATTGGATCTGTATTCAATTTTTGGACTGTTTCTTGAACTGTAAACAGACAGTATTCTATAGCAGCTGAATCAGCCGCACCTGATTCAAGTTTCGAAGTTGAAGCCAATGGATTATCAAAAGGGTTATCACTCATTTTGTATTAAGAGTTGTTTCGCCCAATGTCGGTGGTTATTAATATGCAGATTTGAAAAATGAAATTTTAATTTAATGGGTTGCTCCTTCTGCTATAATGAATCGTTGAAACTGGTCAGAATAGTCCAATACTGACAGGTTGTGGGAGGCTATGCTAAATAACAACTTTTTCTTTTTCAAAGCAAATCAAGAGGAAAGTGTTCTTAAAGAAAAATACTAATGCAAGCAGCAAACTGAAACTGAAAAAAAAAAAAAAAAAAAAAAAAAAAGAAATTCTGATTCTGGAAAAGACTTCTGAAGAAGAAGTGCAATGAAATATTGTTCAGTAAATCAAAACTTCAATGATTCATGCAAATTAGAGAATCTTTTCTTTTGTTTCCTTTCCTCATTTTTTTTTCCACATGGAAACGACAAGTAGCAAGAAGCGCACGTGCTACAGCACGTGCTAAAACTATATCTCGAACTTCCTTTTTATCATAGATATTCAAGCTTTTTTTGAAAGCATTAATTGGATTATGACAGCTAATTTTTCATCTGTCTCACTTTATCCATATAAATGATATGTTAATTTAGTAGACTCGTTGAAAAAATACCTTTATTGTTTATTGAGCGATATAAGCGACTTCTTGGTTGAACTGTCTAAAAAGCGTGACAGCAGAGTAAAGAGTGAGAAGTCTAAACAACAACAACAAAGAACAAACATAAAACTTGCATTTTGATGTCCTTCTATAAAATAAAGTAACTGACTATAATATTAGCTTGATATTCATATCAAGTAAAGTAATTCAAAAAAATATAAAAAAATAAAAAAATAAAAAAAAAAAAAGAAAAAATATACTACTATAATGCTAGATGTAGCAGGGTATAGCAAAGGACACCAAAAAAAATATTTCTTTTTCTTTTTCTATGTGTCAACTTTCTTATCATACAATATCATATAGACAAGTATGTGAGCTTTTACAATACACTTTGCTGTAATTTTATGTCACTATTTTTTATTTTTGTTCACAATAATAGCAAAATAAAGGGGAAAAAAATAATCTATAGATGTAAAAAATCCAAGTATGATTTTTTTTCATTTTTTTGTCAAATTGTTATTATTAGAATGCGTATTTATAAAAAACATACTACAATAAATTTTTTGAAAATAAATGCATGGTGGGAAGTTTTAAAAACGCATCTCGTAATCACAGCAGGGTACATGAATAATAGGAAATATCTCAATTACATCAAGAAATAGCACAACATTTTCTCTTAATATATATAAAGAGAATTCAATAAAACTTATAATCTGTTAAAAGCTTTTGTACCACACAGCACAGTTTTGGTTATAGTTCAACTACTATATATCAGGGCGTGGCAGAACACTAACTGTTTCCCTTTATCTTTGTTCTTCTATACGCAGGTTCTTCAAAATAATAAACAAAACGTAACGAGTTCAGCTGGCACTATTAGATACGCAGAATACTTGGAATAAATAAACAAAAGACTCATAAAGAAAACTATGCTTACTAATTAAAACCCATCAATATATCACTTTCTTTGTAAATTTATGAGCTATTCATACACAGCAGCTCGCAACCTAACAGCTCAAGTAGACAAATATTTTAGTATAATAGCTCGCCAACAAATATTTCCTGATGTTGTGATACCCAATTTTAGAGTAAAGTATCATATCCAGACCCCGAGTCTTTTTTGGTGTTCCCATCTTAATAGTTTTTACAAAACTCATCTATCAACATTATAATATTACTCCAGCCCTTTTTTCACAGAATTTATATACTCATGCGATCACAGTATTAGATTTCAAGATAGTATCGGTGACGCTATTGTCCAAGGCGTGCATTTTATTTCCAATTCACCTTTTTAGCCAAAACTCACTGAAAAACGGTGAGCGGTTTTTGAGCATGTCTATATTATTTATTGAGAGCTGTTAAATGGGTAGGTAGATGCTGCTTGGCTAATTCCATCAAATAACGCGATTACTGCTAATATATTACAATTAAAACAATTGGATATTGCATCACATGCCTTGACTGGAGTTATGATAACAAGCACTGAATTAGGTTTCGGTGATGCTTTTTGGAAATTAATGCTAACCAATATGGCACACCTTATGTACCATTTGGTGTTTGTATGTTATTATGGATTGTTGTATTTTTTAACCTTTCAAATATTAAAAAAAGCATAGATAAATTGGAAAGTTTGTATTCCATTGTATCAATGATAAAAAGCGGATAACTATTATTGATTATTGTTGTTTCCACTGAAGAGGACCAAATTGTAATTCTCCAAAGTGATTGGTTACTTTGATGGACGGGTTTGGGATTCTTTTTGGGTGAAAATCATATTTCTTCAAAGTATTTCGCATATACTCATTTGGAAATCCTTCACAAGTTTGGAAAATTCCAAATTTTTTGTGATTAGTTACCAATCCAATCTTAAATTTTAGTGGCTACTTTGGTATAATATTGTATAATGTTTATAATACTTTATATTTTTCAAATATTGATGGAGCTTCACGGTTGATAGCTGGGGTAGATATTCACCATTTACTGTTATGATTATTTTAAGTTATTCGCTGTCATTAAAATCGAAAACTTTTCTCAAAAATGGACATTTACTATCGATTTTTTTTTAAAATGGCACTGGGGAAATAATCCTTTTTACCAGAATGAATCATAAAATTCATGAAAACTATTACAAATTTTGTTATTCTGGAGAAGTCCTTTTACCTTTTATATGTGCTTTTATTTTGTCTATTATCCAACTATCATTATTACGGCCACTCTATTAGAAAATCCATGTCAAAGAATTTTTAAACCAAAGTTATCAACACGGAAGTTATTGAAAGAGATTGCTTTCCTATACATTAGAGTAAAGTTGAGCATTTCCGTTATTATCAACTCTTGATTCACTACGTAAAACTTGTTGGCTTTTTTTTTTTTTTTTTTTTTTGAATAAGATCAGCATTTGTGTTCTTAAGCTTATTGTTCACTTTTAAGCTTAGCTAAACCTGATGTTTCTCTATCTATAAAACATTTTATATTCTAATTCATTGGATTTAACTATGTCTAAATAGCCTGTTATCTCTTTTAACTTCATAATTTCATCATCACCCAAGTCATAATAAATATAAGCGTATTCATCACAATAATTGGCTAACTAGGCATACTTCAGTCGATGTATATAATGTCTAGGACAAGGATAATTATGAGGTAGTGTAACACCTAATGGTTACTTGTGTGTAGGATGTTATGCATCTGGTGCTCTCTTGCTATTATATTTTGTTCACGATGTAAAGATTGAAGATAAAATTTACGTCCATTTTGATGGATACCATCAATGTAAAAGATTGTATGGAAGAAGAAAGTACTAAGTAAGCATAGAAATGTTATTTCGTACTTATTGAGATAACATTTACTCGATTTTTCAACTTCAATAGAAAAGTAAGAAGCTTCGTATTATGGAAAATTGAATATTTATGGAATTATATGATTTTGTTCATTTTATTTTCTATATTGCAACTTTATTTAAAAGTACCAAAAAAAAAAAAAAAAAAAAAAGAAAGAAAAGTCTGGCATGTTAAATATTGTCACTACTACTATTAATGCTAGTTCCAAAAAGTTGATTGAATAATAGTGAAAAGATAGCCATTGGCATAAATAATAGGCTCGCCTATAAAAGCATTCTGCACTTTGCTTTCCTTTTTTATTTTTTTTTTTTTTTTTTTTTTTTTTTATTCTGGAGTTTTTATTGTTCAATATGATTACATATATGATCTAAATTATATCGAACCAAAATTTATAGATTATATACAAGTATCTGTGGATTAAAATAATTACAAGAAGTTCATTCTGGAACTGAGCCACCAAAGCCAACAGGTTTCAATGTTCCTTTTGGAACAATCCCCATGAACTTATAGATTTTACCCATGCTACTTCCATTTTTGTCAACCAACCTGAGATATGATTTTTTGATTTTATCTTTCTGTTCATCAGTCTTTGCTGAATCAATCAATTGTTGAGCACGATAAGCCATACCTAACTCATTCAACCAATCACCTTGCTCTACAGGTCCATGAACATCAACTCTTCCTGGATTTTCCATCAAAAGCTTAATTCCTTGAAAATCAACGTCGGCAGATAAATCTACCGTTCCTGGTTTTTCGAAAGGTGAAACAATTTTATGGGACTTGATACCTCTAAGTGTATTGATAGGAACAGTATCTGCTGGTCCATAGTCAATGAAAAGTGCAGCCCCTTGTTGCTCACCATTTGAAGTTATGATTTTTTCAATTTTTTTGGAATAAGTTAATGTTTCTGGAGATATTTCAGCTCTTGAACCTACTGGCAATGTGTTATGCCTTGGTGACTGTTGAGGAAGATATGCAGCTGTTGATTTTTTAGGTGCAACTGTTACATAAAAGCTTGTATCTTTATCTTTGATGAAGTCAGATTCTTTTGCAAATGTTTGGCTTGGTAGAGATAGTTTTCCCTGATTATCCAAATTAGATCGCTCCTTCCCTAAAATATAATCCACAAGACATTCTCTCCAACCATCTTTAGTTTTTTCAAACTGTTTTATCGGCAAGGCATCAAAAAATTCATGACAAACGATGTAGTTGGAGTAAACTTCATGTCCAAGAACTTCAATATCTTCTTCAGTGTCCACCCATCTAATCTTATTACCCCATTTTGTTGTACTAATATACCCTATAGTATCTTCAGCCACCTTCAACTCATTGTCTTGTCCACACAAGATATCATGTTGCTTCTTGCGAAGCAATGGTGATGCTTCAACCAAAACCACATTAATCTCTTCACTCAATTGCGGAGTTTTCAATAATTTATTAAAAGATCTCAATACATCAAGCATCAATGTACCTTTCCCTGGGCCAAATTCTATAAATTGTAATTTTCGGGTTTTGGCCTGGGATAAATAAACAGTGAAGAACCATATACCAATCATCTCCCCAAACATTTGTGAAATTTCCGGGGAAGTGACAAAATCTCCAGATGAATCAACACCCAAAGGATCTTTGGTGGTATAGTAGCCAAAATCAGGATGCGTAAGACATGTTTTCATATATGATGATAAAGATAAGGGACCGGTTGTTTTAATGGTTTCTACAATAATATCTGAAAGATTATTCAATTGTATTTTTGGCCTTACCTTTGATCTATTCTGCTCTTCCTGACATTTTGAAATAGCACCAAAATTTCTTTTTGTCCTTGCAGCCAAAAGATGAAGCTTATTGGCTTTAAAATATCTGGGTGTTATTCTTAACATTCCGGAAACTCTTTTTGGTACACTACTTTAGCTTTAAAGATACAATTGTTCATAAATGTGAGTATGTTGGAGTCGCCTTGAAGCACTTTTCATTCTTTTACTGATGTCTTACCCGGCAGTTGTAAATACTATTTTCCTTTGGCAGCAGAGCTTGACACACCAGCGCAAGTGCTTTGCTATGGTTTATCTTATTATGCTACTAACAATAATTACATATAAAAGTTAAGTATGCACACACCAGGAAGACCTTGAAAAAAAAAGAACAAAATAAAAAGGAAGTTAACAAACATGTTAAACTTGTGCACTTGATGTTCATTTTCACGTTTTTTCACCAAGGAAAAAATAAAATACTAAACGCACCACATTATTGTTTTGAAAACTCTTTTTTAACAAGCTATGTTGCTGAAGTATAAACATATTATATTTCAAAATTAAAGGACCCAACAAACGCAAATGAGCTATAATAGTGATTCGGACTTGTCATCCGTAGGAACTGATGATTTAAATAGAGGCTCAATACCACCTAGTGATGATCCCAATGGTGTTGATGACTTAGAGTACAATGAAGATGGCCATAGCGAAGCCGATGAGAAAGAAGGAGAAGAGGGAGATGAACAAGGTGGTGACGATGAAGAATTTGAGGTAGAAAATGATGAAAATGCAGAGTTAGAAGATGAGCAATATGGAGAAGAGGAAGAACAAGAAGCAATAGATCCTTACGGTGAGAGCTTTGATGAGGAGGACGAGGAAGATGTCGATGATAAGAATGATTATGCACGCGATAGATATCGTAACTATTCTGATGATATGGAAGATGATGGACTTGGTTCTGAGCCTCCGGAATTAAGTGATGATGAAATGGAAATCAATTCTCGCAAGAAGACAAATAAAATTGAAGATAGTGAGGAAGATATGGGCTATAGCTCCTCTGTGTCACTTAGTTCATCAGTTATCTCTAAAAGCGCGAAACCTCAGCAGCAAAAGAAACCAACAATAACACTTAAATTCTCTAATCAGGCTAAAAGGAAGCCAGGACTCATTGAGCCAACAAATTCGGCTAGACCCAAGAGATCAAAAGTACTGAATGTAAGCTATAAAGAATATGATGAGAATGGTAATGATAGCTTCGGAGATCAAGGAAATAATAAAGAGCTGAGTTACGGTCAAAGTGATGATCGAGACTTGGACGAGTTTGATGATTCCTCATCTGGCACACCAGATTTGACCAAAATGACCGAAAGGCAGCGACTTAAGTACTTGGAAAAGAATAATGGGGAACAAGGAGACGATAGTGTTTCTGTTTCTGATCTCCCTACTTCGAATGTTTCCAAGAAGCAAGGTACTAGGAATGCTTTCATTTCGCTTTCAAATGATATAAAGAAAAAAAAAGTGTTGACTGAAGAAGAACAACAATTGAGAAGATTGGAAATGGCGCGGAGAAGAAAGAATTTGAATGAAAAGAAATTAGAAGAAGAAAAACGAGATACTTTGAACAAATTATTGAAAAAAAGAGCTAAAAAGGTTAGAGATACCAAATCTTTAAAGGCGGAGGAAGAATTAGAGAAGAATGGCACGCAATTTAAGCCCAGAAGACCAACGACCGATCATCCTGGGTATTTCAGGTGGAGTAGCACTGAAAGTGGCTTAAGACTTGGAGTTCCTGAGCGGAAGGCTGAATTGTTCGATTGATCATCATTTTGTCTTTCTAAATAAAAGATTTCAATTCTTAATATTATCATTTTTTATAAATTTAGATTATATGTAAAAATACGGATATTAATCAGAACTGAATAGTTCTCTTTTCTATTTATCTACTAGATGATGAAAATCGCAAAAAAAGCAAAAAGCTAATCAAAATAAAGCAAAGGAAAAAAAAATACGAGCAAAAAGAAGAAAATTTTTTAAAGAATGTTTCGTAGCACAAAAGTTGGCTGAGTAATTTTGAGGATTTTATTATTGGCTACAAGATACTTGAACAAGCTTATTTGAATATCTGATACCTTTATGTTTGGTACTTGTAGCACTAATTATAATTGCGCTCAATTCACCACCAGTAACACATGCTGAATCAAGCCCTCTGGTATAGTCCGTAAGAGTCAACCCTCTAGAAGCCTCATGTCCATAAAACACAATTTTTCTGTCTTCCCAGTTAGGGATTTCTCTCTGTTTAGTAGTCCAAATTTCTGACCATGGTTTGGTTCTAGATTCATCAATTTTTCTATTTGAATCAAAGCAGGGTTCAATATAGTCAGGCTCATATAAGGCCCTAATATTGGTCACAACTTCAACCAATTGATCTGTAAGATTTAAATTCCACTGAAGACCTCCATGAACGGCTAATCCTTTAATTGGAGTGGAATAATTTAGACCATGTTTATTTTTTGATTCAATTGAAAGGATTTGTTGGTCATCCAAATTGCCCGCCATCCGCTTTGTGCTTTCCAATTCTCCGTAACCAACAAGGCCCAAATCTAGTATGACCGAGCAGTGACTCAAATAATCTATATGAGCCTGCTTCAATCTCTTAGCAATAGAAAACTCTGGATCAAATTTCGAACTCTTAAAATCTTGAATAGATAATACGGTTTCATTAACACAAGTATTATCATCTTGAATGACACAGAACTTTGGTGCGTCGTACCTGTAATATCTGGTATATTTCTCTAAAATACTAATTTCATGATTACCCAAAACACACGAAGCATTATTCTCAATGGCCCAATCAAGAAGTTCAAAATTTTGTTTTCCTTTAGATATAAAATCACCAAGGAATACCAATTCGTCGGATCTTTTATCGTAATCGATATTTCTTAATAACTTCATGAGAGAATCAAAACAGCCATGAACATCACCAACAGTGATTATTCTAGACACAGGTCTCTTATCAAGAGTATCGGATATCTCTGAATTTTGTGTTTGTTGTGCAAATGCGTTCACAACTTCGTAATCAGGTTCAACATACGATGGTAGTTCTCCGAACTTTACAATAGGTGGGAGTTCTTGGCCACTAGTGGTAGAACTCACAGCAAAAATCAAAAATGTAGCAAAAAGTATCAAGAACATTGCTGAAATTAAATGAATGATCCTACTTTTAGTCTCCATCCTCTTCAATTTATCAGATGAATTAGCCTTTGGGGCCTTGATGTGGGAATTAGAAGTCGGGGTTTATTTAATGCATAATATCACTTACAAATATATTTTTTTTTATTTTTATTTTTATTACTTCTGTTTTGCCTGCATATACAAGTCGGTTTACACATGGCTTGCTGGGACAAAGCGGGTAGGAACTCAAAAAAGAAATTAAATCATACATACAGATTTATTACTATTGAGCAATTGATAATTACAATACTTTTTTTTTTTTTTCTTTTGTTCCTGTCTGTCCTGTCCACCTTTGGGTTGTTGGCTTTAAATACAAGTTGTTCAAGAAAACCTAACCGGAATTGCAACATTGTATTTTTTACAGTGCATTTCTGCGAATTTCTACGAGATGTAAGCCGAATCCATGACAATAACGACACGGTATATTTGCAAATAGAAATCATGTCACATCTAATATTGGTTGTTTTTTTTTAGGCTACCATGACAGGATTCAGCTTTTTGCCGGTTAACAGAGCCTTGAGCTGTAACTTAGGTTAGGAGGACATCAAAGTCCTATTACACAACCCACGTTTTTCCTGTAAAAAAAAAAAGCGCTGCTTTTCGCAGTGCTAACAACGTTGTGTTGGTGGTAGACAAAAAAAGGAGTGCGCCTATTAATTGAAGCCAAAAGTAAGGAGAAGAAGCCGGTTAATCCCAGCCACTATACATTTTTTTTTTTTTTTTTTTTTAAAGAGACAGATCGATAGATGTCTTGATTAATCACTTCACCACCCTCTCAATAGTCCTGCACAAAACAACTTAACACCAACCTCATAGTTTTTGAACATGTCTCTGGAAAACATGGACACTCAAAGTTTAACACTTGTGACACCAAACATAGACCCTCAAGTCAGTCTGCTTAAGATTGACGATCCATTCAGCGACGTTGAAAATAATAATAGTATTGATCATAGCAATAGCATTGCCCATAATAGAGGCAACGAAGAAGTATTCGACTCTGCTTTGGCATCTTCGATGCAAAACGATAATCATAATGATAACATGACTCAGGCTTCTGACCTTCTAAAGGCAAATAGTGTGTTTTACAATGTTAATGGTGGACCAATTAAGTTTCATGTGCCCGAAAGTGAGGAAAATAGGGAAACTCTAGTTCGTTTAATTCTAGAGCATGGCGGTAAACCTGTAATTGATTATTCAGGTTATATCATCTCTCAATACTATTACCCTCACCGAGTTAATTTCAAACCCTCATTAATTTTTGATGCAATTAGAAATGGTGTTTTCCCTAATGTGGATAATTACCGTGTCAATGAAAATAATGGAATGATTTCTGAAGATGCTAACACTAGCGCCATAAACTTGGCCGCTGCAATAACTGGTACAAATAATGCTCAACAATCAGTAACTGATGATATGACACTAGCTTTAATAGGACTTAATGGAAATCATCAAAGTAATCCTTTAGTGACGGTTTCTTCAGTGAACAAAAATGGTTTTACTAGAGAAGAAGACTTATTTATCTTGGAAGAGGTACGGAAGAACCCGTCAAGGAGAGCAACACATAAATTGTTTGGAGAAATTGCACAACAAATGAACAGACATACCGGAAATTCTGTCAGATACAGATTCAGAAATCATCTACAAAAACAATTGACATATGTTTATAAAGCTGACAGCAAAGGCGAATTATTACGCGATGCCAATGGTCAATACGTAAAAACAAGTGAGATGCCTTCAACTGTTAAAAATAAGTTCACTAGTAATGATGATTATTTACTATGTAAAACTGTTTTAGCTTCAGTTAAAAACGGTGGCTCAACCAAAACAGTTCCGTTGCCAAACAAATTTTTCGACAATTTGGAAACTGACCAACCACACCATTCAAAAGCTGCTTGGAGAGATAGATATCGTAAATTCGCTAGAAGTTATGGGATTGAAAATTACATCAATTATTATGAAAATTGTCTTCACGATGGCAGAACTCCTGAACCTATGAAAGACTTTACTGCCCGAAAGAATTCCAAGGTTGATCCTTCCAGAGCACATAATCGACCAACTCCAGGAAATCTCACGTCAAAGAATACGAGTCGGATCCTCGCAACATCACATGTAAACCCCATTAACACTAATATTCCATATAATGACGTTATCGCTGAGGATCTTTTGGGTAAAAAAACAATACGTAATAAACGAAGAAAAATCAATCCTGATGATGCAGCTACAGTGGCAGTTGCCGCTGCCGCAACAGCATCATCTTCAAGACTTAAAGTGCCATCTACTGAAGATAGTAATGATGATCTTGAATCTAACAATATATTTTATACTGAAGAAAATAGGGCTGAAATCAACAACTTGGTTGATTCTATGACAAATCATAATGTAATGATGTCTTCCAACAATAGCTCGTCGCAAATACCTCTCATAAATCGACAATCTTCTCTAGCCATATCGAAACTTATGGATCCCTCTATCCTTCTGAAATTTTTTTCCAAAGAGTTCCTCGGTTTATCACTTTCAACTGTGCTAGATAAGGCAAATGATATCGTTAGAAGAGATTATAGTGCTACAGGAGCCGATGGTTTGTTGGATGCTTTACAGAGCGAATTAGGCATAGACAGAATTTTTGGTACCGAACTTCTTACAAGTTGTTGTGGAGATCTATCTTTGGTTTCTAAATATCTCAATCTTGTTATAAACACCGGTGTACATCCACCAGAAAATGTTCCCGGGATTTGGACAAAAGATGATGATAGAAGATTCCAGACCATGGACTCAAACAAGGATGATTACAATTATTTGACTGCTAAACATGGTGACGATGGTGTTATTTTGAGAAGACAATTTGTCGCCAGTACTTCTAGTATGGCTAATTGAAAATTGATATATATATATAGGAAATAGTGGGTATTTCATGCTTCTTTGTTTTTATTATAATTATTATTTAATTTTATTCTTTGAATTCAGTTGCTTTTCTTATATATTTTGACTGAATGATTAGTTTTCAAATTTTATTCTTGTACAGTTTATCACGAACTCAGAAAGCTTTTATCATTGTGGTGCGTTTAGGTATTTAGAAAAGAAAACTGATTTATTTTTAAACTGACAAGGGTTCCTTCGTAGCTATGGTAGTATAAAATATTATCTTGACATTAGAATCTTTCTCCGCCAGTATTAGTTGCATAATGCCAGTAAAAATATTTGGATCTTCTCTTGAAAGATCTAAAAATGATGTTTTACCAATCGTTTTATTGTTTGCTATTCGTGCTATCAGTGCTTTATATATGATCATATCCGACTGTGACGAGGTATTCAATTATTGGGAGCCATTAAATTTTCTTATCAGAGGTTTTGGTAAGCAAACTTGGGAATATTCACCGGAGTATTCTATAAGATCTTGGACTTATTTGTTTCCATACTATATGTTTATCAAAGTCTATTACAAGATCACTGAGTTTTTAAATCTTGATGAAAAATATATGCCATACTATGCGTTTTATTTGGTTAGAGCAGTATTAGGTGGCTCAGTTTTCTTGAGTGAAGTTCAATTGTTTTATAAATTAAAGAATATTTGCTCCTCTAAAAAATTGGCTTATTGGTTTTTATTTTTCAGTGGGATTAGCACTGGTATGACCCATGGATCAATAGCTCTTTTACCATCATCATTTGCAATGACGTGCAATTTATGTGCGATAAGTTATGTGATTGATTTCTATCAATGGCATCATTATAGCTTGAGATCAGGATTGTTAGCCATGATGTATTTCAGTTTAGCTGGATTTTTAGGATGGCCTTTCAGTTTAGCGCTTGCAATTCCATTTGTCTTTTATGGCTCATTTGTCACATTGCGCGTTAAATTTACTTATTTTATAAAGTTCATTTTAGGCTCTGCTGGTATTTCAGGGTCAATCTTAGGCTTTATATGTATCTTTGACTCTACATTGTACCAGAAATTAGCCGTTGTCCCCCTTAATATTGTTCTTTATAATGTTTTGTTCGCTAGTGAAGAGGCTGGTCCTAATATCTTTGGAACAGAACCATTTAGCTACTATCCATTAAATTTAGCATTAAATTTCAATTTCATTTTTGTTTTAGGTTACCTTGGTCTTATTTTTGGTTTTGGCTTATCTATTATAAACAACTACTTAAATACCACAATAAAAAGCACACATCTGAGCAAACATACTACTCAGGTTTCAGGCCTCAAGGGGTCTCTAATCTTATTATTATCGGCTCCTCTTTTAATTTGGTCTGTGGTTTTTGGCTCTCAACCTCATAAAGAAGAAAGATTTTTATATCCAGTATACCCTTTAATCAGTGTTCTTGGTGCGGTTTTTATGGTTGAAATTAATTCCATTGTTCAACAAATGAATAAGTTATATTTAACTGGTTCAACATTAATAGAACTGATTCGCAAGTTTTCAAATTTTTGTTTAATAATTAGTATAATTGTGGTTTCATTGTTGAGAACTTGTCAATTGATTTTCCAATACTCTGCGCCATTATATGTTTATAATCATCTTCCAATTAACGCCACTGGTAATGTTTGTGTTGGTCGTGAATGGTATAGATATCCCTCGTCTTTTTTTTTACCAAACGATCAAACAAGGTTGGCATTTGTCAAGTCTGGATTTTCTGGGTTGTTACCAGGAGATTTCAAAGAAAATGTTTCTTTGATTGAGGCAATTTCAAGCATTCCAGAAAATATGAATAATATGAATTTATTTGATGCAAGTAAATTGGTTGATTTTTCGGAATGCAATTATTATGTGGATATTGATGAAGAACCGGATGTTGAAGTTGGCGAACCATATGTTTTCACAGGGAGTAAAACCGGTGAAATAAAGGTTTTCAATCAAGATCAATGGGAATTGATACATTGCGAAAGATTTATTGATAATGAAAAAAGTTCAGGCTTAGGAAGATTGATATATCTACCAGATTGGACACATCAGTTTATAAAAACTGAGGTCAAGTACCATAACTATTGCTTATTGGAAAAAAAAGCACTTGGAAAGTGAATAAATTACATGTTCATTACAAATGCATTAAATAAAAAGATTGTAAAAAATATATATACAGAAAAAAATATATTTTTTCTAGCATCTGAATTTGATGTCACTTTAATTGATACTCCAAATTTAAATGTAGTAACTTGTCTGTGTAATAATAACGTTATTTTTATACATGAACAGTAAAACTGAATACAGAACATAGTCGATGAACAATTTGATTTATTTGAAGAGATTTACGACAATAGATGATGTAAATATATCAGAGTTCTGTAACTCTAAAATTGAAATGTGCCTCCGAAGTTTATACAATCTTCTAAACAAGATAGCAATCAAAACACTTCAGGCACTGCAGAACTTGTCTACAATTAATAATAAGGGGTACCTAAGATGATGAGTCTGCCCTTCCTTACTATTGAATCAGGATGTCCGTTGATTGTCTTAGCAATACAATATAATCGGTGAAATCAGATATCTCATAGTCGTTGGTTCAAAAAAATAGCATAGTAATTAAAATTCATAAAAAGATGAAGATAAAATCTGGGTATTCCAATTTTTTCTAGTTAGCGGATTCTGCCTCCAACTTGTTTAAAATCAGAGGGTATATTCCATTAGTTTTATACTTATTACGAATAAAATTGTTCATTAATTGAACTGGAAACAATTTAAACAAAGAGTAATAGCTTGCAGCTCTCGTACCTTCAAAAAGTCTGAATGTATTGATATTTGAATTTTCAATTTGGGCAAATGCTCTTTGAGCGTATTCTTCAGTATCCATTCCTCTTTCGATTTCGAATAACTTTCTTCTATGTTCCATATTTTCAAGGGCTTCGGGAGTATTGAAAACACTGTTTTCTGGAATTGGAGCTTTTTTTCCAATTTTGGTATCAACAGCTCCAGTTACCATACTAATCACTTTGACTCCTAATGGCTGCAATTCTGCGTTAAGAGTACGAGCATATTGATCAAGACCAGCTTTAGTAGCTGCATAAACCGAAGTATAAACAAGAGGAACCCAGCCGGTGACCGAAGTGGAAAAAACAATAGTTCCCTTAGCTTTAATTACCAATTTACTGAATTCTCGAACAAATTTCATTGGGGCCAAAAAATTGACAGAATTGATAAATTCTAAAACTTCATCATCATAATCAATTGCTGGTAAGGAACAGGCAACTCCTGCATTGTTATAAAGAACATCCAATTTCTTTAAATCAAACTCTTTGATCAATTTTTCTTTAAGTTCGACAATTTGATCGGTTTTTGTGACATCAACGTGAAAAATTGAAATATTTTTGTCTTTGAATTCTTTTTCCACCTCTTCAGAAAATTTGATGTCTACTGCAAAGACTTTATAACCATTTTTGGCATAAACTTTTGAAAGTGCTGATCCGATTCCACCAGCAGCACCAGTGATAAGAGCAGATTTTTGTGACATGATCTGATTTGTTGACAAAATAATTAAAACTCAAGTAAGAAATATTAAGCTCAACAAAAAGGGGAGAGTTTTATATAAATTGTAGAAGTAAGGTAAAAAAAAAATTTCTTTTTTTTTTTTTTTTTGTTATTTTCGGTACTATCTCATCACAATAATGATTTAATAACTAATTTTAGTTGATAATTCCAGCGATTAGTTTGAAAACGTTATCTTAAATAAACTGGTGTCCAGGTGTTTTCTATCTTATTCATTTGATGTTTGGATGTACTCGAGGGATGAAGCCCACAAATTAACAAGATTGGGAAGTTGTTACAATAAGGGGCCATTTATCTGGGTGCATTCTAGATTATGGAACTATCAAGCTAGTTGGTTAGTTCGAATCCTGTTAGTTTTGTGTTGTCCATGGAAAGCTTGGGATTAAGGCCAGGCAAATAAATCAGGTGAGCCTTGAGGGACGTTGCAGTCACCACTGGGACAATACTCCCCTGATTCTGGTTGTTGATTAATTTATTAATAGCAATAATTTGAACAGGCGACATAGGTGGTTGAATGATATTTTTTTGATAACTTAAACTTCTTGGTCTTCTATTTTCTAAAATGGTGTGTCCGTATATCTACTAACTATTTTAGTGGTGAAATTGTTGTCTTTATTTACATATTTATAACTTTATATGAGATATTCAGTGAGTATTTTGAATTACAATAGCTGTCTGTCTGTAATGGTATTATTATGTATACATTCATTTATATTATCGTTACTTTGTTATTTTATTATTGTGCTATTTCTTCGTAACTTTGGAGTGGTGTCGCATATCACATTTAGGTTCCTTGTGAGTGGTTCAGCAACTACTTGTATTGTTTCAAGGGCTCAAAACCTCTTTTTTTTTTTTTTTGTGTGTGTGTGTGTTGCAATGGTGAACTTCCGGTGTGCGCGCTTACACATTGGGTGATGTACTTTAGCTTTCAAAGTTTCTGATTATTTATTTTAATTTAAATAGTTCATCAGTGATTATTACTGAAAAGAAAAAATTTAAATTATAGATACACATACACACATAGAAAAAAAACAAAACAAAATAAAATAAGAAATATTAATAAAAAATGCCTGCTCCTCAAAAAATAACATCTAAAGAACAAGTTGATTCTCTATTAGATAAATATGATAATTTTCTTTTTGATTGTGATGGGGTATTATGGCTTGGGGACCATTTATTACCAACAGTAGTAGAAACCTTAGCATTCCTTAAATCCAAAGGTAAAAAATTAATCTTTGTCACAAACAACTCAACCAAATCTAGAGAACAATATCTTAAGAAATTTCAAAAGTTTGGCATCAAGGATATAGTCAAGAGTGACATTTTTGGTTCTGCTTATGCTACTGCCGTGTATTTAGACAAAATATTGAAATTTGATCATTCCAAAAAAGTCTGGGTGATGGGTGGACAAGGTATTCATGACGAATTGAAAGAATTAGGCATTGATTCTATTGGTGGTACTGATCCAGACTTAGATGTTCCATTTAGTGATGATTCCAAATTTTTGAAACTTGACAAAAGTGTGGGCGCGGTTATTGCTGGGTTAGATACCAATATCAATTATCATAGATTGTCCATTACATTGCAATACTTGTTGAACAAAGATGTGATTTATATGGCTACAAATATTGACTCCACTTTTCCAAGTCACGGAAGAATCTTACCAGGAGCTGGATCATGTATTGAAACCGCTTCTTATGCTTCAGGTAGAACTCCAATTGCTTGTGGAAAACCTAATGCAAACTTATTGGAAGCTATCAAGGCCGAACATAACATAGACACTAGTAGATCCATTATGATCGGTGATAGACTTAACACTGATATGAAATTTGGTAACGATGGTGGAATGGGAACCATATTGGTTTTGACTGGTATTGAAACTGAAGAAAATGTTATGAAAGATGGTACTCCATTATATTATGCTAATAAATTGGGTGATTTATTTGAACTAGAACAAAATTAGATGTTTAATTATTATTTTTTTTTTGGCCTTTTCTTTCTTTAAATTTTTTTTTTTTTTTTTTTTTTTGGTATTTTTTTTTTATTTCTTTTTTTAATTGTTTTCTACTTGCCTTTGCTTTTATAGATTGGATATAAGCATATCATCATGACTTTTTTTTTTTTTTTTTTTCTCTCCAGTATAATCCAGTTTAATCGGATAAAAAAATAAATAGTAAAATAATAATAATAAAAAAAAAAAAAATTAAAAAAATAACACCACTTTTAGTTATGGCTTACACTCACTGTAAACTATCAATTAGACTAAATTTTAGCTCCGGGTTTTAATAGAATATTTTGATTACAAGTTGCTTTTTTCCTACATATATAAAAGATACTGATTTTAATTTTTTTTTTTTGTTATATGCACTATTTATTTATTTTCCCCCACCGAATTTTTTTTTTTTTTTTTATCAAAATTCTGGGGAAACAAACAAAAACTGTCTTTTGACGCTAAATCCTCAGTCACACACACACACACACACAAAAAGTACTAGACTATTTTTACTACCTAATATATTTGTACTTTTGATTTTCATTTTATCATCCAATCAATTATCTTGAAAAAAAAAAAAAATTAAAAAAATAAGCAAAATAATAAGAATATAATAATAATAGTAAATAATAAAACAAGTTAAATAGAAAATAACCTTTTGGTGAAATCGTTTGTGTTCAAATTCTTTATTTTTGTGTAATTCTTTTGAACATTCACACCAATGCCAAAATACACCAATAGCGTATGTCTTTTTATTCAATATTTGCTTTATTCTTCTTCATTAGTTTATTAACTTGCTATCTATTAATAGATATATCTGAGCTACAAATTACTAACTTTTTTTTTTTTTTTTTTTTTTTTTAATAGATTCTGGACTCAAAGATATGTGTCATATTGTATGTCCCCAATGATTTGACAATTAAAATGCCAATCCTTGTTTTTTCTTATTTAACTCATTTTCTTTAGAAACTCTTTGAGTAGATCATATTATACTAACTTAACCGTTAAATATAGGATTGGTCTTCCTGCCAGGGGTAAATCGCTTCTTGCGCAAAAAGGTATGTGTCGAATGTTACCATTAGAAGATGATATAGAGATCTTTTCAACTTTGAATTCATTCTATTTTATAATATGCGTTTGATGTGATATTAACAATTAATTTCTAGTCGTTAGATATTTATCTTGGCTTTCTATAAAGGCAAAATCATTCAGTTATGATGACTATAGAAGAGAATTGACTGCCAATGATACTGCCAGCTCGTTGCTGGTGTACTTCAAAGATGATCAAAAATATGTTGACATTGCTGTCAATGATATGATCAAATGGTTTGAAAAAGAAGATGGAATTGTTGGTGTGTTAGATGGTAGCAATCATTCAAAACGTCAAAGAGATGCGATTGAAAAAATATGTAAACAAAAAGAAATAATGCCATTGTTTTTAGAAAGTTGGTTTGACAACCCTGATATTATGAAAAATTATATTGTTGATGTTCATACAAACTCTCCTGATTATGCTTCTCAAGATCAAGGTCAAGCGCGCCAAGCTTTGTTAGAGAGAATTAGTCTTTGCAAGGAAGATTACAGTACATTGCAGACTTCAACCGATCATGATAAATCTTTCATTAAGCTAATCAATGTTCATGAAAGTATTATAATCAATAAAATTGAATCTTATTTGCAAAGCAGAATCGTTTATTATTTGATGAATTTCCATTTCAAGCCTAGAACAATTTGGCTATCAAGACATGGTGAATCCATGTATAATTTAGAAGGTAAAATCGGCGGAGATGCAGATTTATCACATCGAGGATTAAAGTATGCTCAGGAACTACCAAAAATCATAGACAGATTAGTGGGACCTGATGCGGAATTGACTGTTTGGATTTCAACCCTTAAAAGAACTTATCAAACAGCCCAATATTTACCTTATAAAAAATTACAATGGAAAGCACTCGATGAACTAGACGCTGGTATATGTGATGGATTAACTTATGAAGAAATCGAACGTCTTTACCCTGAAGATTTCAAAGCTCGTGATGAAAATAAGTTTCAATATCGATACAGAGGTGGTGAATCTTATAAAGATGTTGTAACGAGACTTGAGCCAGTGATTATGGAATTGGAGAGACAAGAAAATATTTTAATAATAACCCATCAAGCAGTATTGAGATGTATTTATGCTTATTTTATGAATGTTCCTCAAGAGGAAAGTCCATGGATGTCGATCCCATTGCATACTGTGATAAAATTAGAGCCAAGAGCTTATGACACAGCAGTAAGTAGAATTAAAGCTGATATTCCAGCGGTTAGCACATACAAAGAAAAAGGGACTAGTCAATTGGGCGAGGCTGCAGATAGTGCTTCTTGTAAGACAAGAAATATTATAACTAGTGCGAAAATTCATAGCTTTAAGTAGCACCCTTTTCCACTTATATATATATATTTCCAAAATTCTTATCATTGAATGATCTTCTTTTTCCCGGTTTCTTTTCTTTTCTCACTCCCCTGCAAATTTCTTTTATGGTCTGCACATAATACACCACGGTTTTCAATATCAAACAAATGATTTTCACTATATGTATCGATATATACTAAAGTTAACAACTCCAACAATTTGTCTTCATTAATGAACTTTGTATTACTATTGAAAATTTCATAATCGCAAGCCAGAGAGTTATTCTAATTATAAATACAGCTCAAAATTATCAAATCTTGTGAATAGCTGAATCATGAAAAGTTGTTAAAATCCTTTGTTATTTTCGAACTTAATTCAACTTATAATTTATAGATATGGTGTAGCACAAATATATTAACACAAGAAGCTAGAAATCAAAAGACAAATGTAATGAAAAAAGAGACAAAATGACAAAATGACAATATGACAAAATAATAGTGTACAAAGCGAGTAAGTAGTAGAGATTTTTTGATTCTAATGAACCATACCACTATTTCTCGTAAATAAAAGGAAACTGATATCAAAGCGAATGATCAATATAAAACTAAACTAAAAGTAGAACAACTAAAAGTAGAAAAGAAAAAAAACAAAAGCAAAAAAATAATGCAAATCAAATGAAAAATAAATTCAGACATGAAAAAAAAAAAAAAAAAAAAAAAAAATGCAATCAATCAAGCGAATTTCTTAAAAATTCTCATTTTCGATCCTCCATTATTTGGTTTCAAAGAATGTGAATATAACAGAATTTTAGGATCTATTTGTGAATCATCATTTGAAAATTCGAATCTATTATTATTATTATTATTATTATTATTATTATTATTATTATTATTATTATTATTATTATTATTATTATTATTA
>JASTUB010000169.1:0-31152 GCA_031124825.1 Saccharomycopsis vini
AGAAGAAGAAGAAGAAGAAGAAGAAGAAGAAGAAGAAGAAGAAGAAGAAGAAGAAGAAGAAGAAGAAGAAGAAGAAATAGATTACAATAACAAAAAGATTTATTGTGAAGAATGTGACTTTCATGTTGAATTAGAAATGGGTGAACATCGTACTTGTTTGGGAATCGTCATTGACAATTTCTTACATATGGAGTTGAAAAACCTTGACTGGGTTTCCAAAGAGGAAGAATTGGCATCAGGAAAATTGAAATTTGCTTCCTGAACATTACTGAATATGAAGGTGTATTTGAGTGTTTTTGATTTTTGCAGTAAAATAAAAAAAAGGTGAAGAGATATTCACTGATTTATTTATCAGTTGTATAAGTTGCAGCCAAAATAAAACCTAGAATTCAATAAAAATTATCTGGGTAATCTCACTTACTTGTGTAAGCACTATGATTTTATAAGCTAATTTTGTTTTTGACATAAATTTATACTGTGATGTTAACTAGCACCCTAATAAAAGAATAGATGCATGATGGGCGGGGGGTTCGACACCCGGTGTTCGGAATGTGATATGAAGGTGTAATTTCGAGAATGACATCAGGCTCGGCTCGCCTCTTCTTGCCACCGCACTTTTGACCGAAAGTTTTTAGCTTTTTTTTTTTTTTTTTTTCAATTTTCTACTGTTTATTTAAATATGATTCAAGGAACTAAGCGCTGCATACTAATTTTACTAAAAACAATCACTTTATAAATACAAAAAAAAAAAAAATACAAAAAAAATAAAAAAAAGGGAACATCCATACTTACATATACATCTAGATATATGAATTGATAATAATTCATTGAAAAAAAAATAAAAATCTCAAAGAAATATAGAAGAATGTCTGATGAGTTTTCTATAACCCCATTACAACGAATGGCGTCCGCTTGTGCTGGATCTCTTATCAATTCCCTTGCAGTCACCCCGTTTGATGTAGTACGAATTAGACTTCAACAACAACATCTACTAGATGCTCCAACATCTATTCCCAAAAATTGTTGCCGAGTTCAAAATGTCTTTTGGTTATCTCCGTTTGATTGCTCCAACCCTTGTGCAAGCGTCGAGCCAACTACCGTCAAGTTGACCGGAACTTGGCAAGGACTCAAATTTATTGGATTGAATGAAGGAGTTAAATCCCTTTGGAAAGGGTTGTCATTGGCATTATTTATAACCATTCCTGCAAATATGGTGTATTTTGCCGGCTATGATTATTTGAAAGAACATATCCCCATTCATTCTTCAATAAGTCCATTGATTGCCGGGGCACTTTCTAGAACCACCGCGGTAATTGCAGTATCCCCAATAGAATTAATCAAAACTAGACTTCAAGCAATGCCAAAAATGGAATCAAATAAAACTCCTTTGTTAAATTTGCTTAAAGATACAAAAAGAGTGGTGGAAAAAAATGGAATTCAAATGCTTTTCAAAGGTTTACAGTTGACATTATGGAGAGACGTTCCTTTTTCGGCAATTTATTGGTCATCTTACGAATTTTTCAAACCAAGAATATCAACATTATCAATTTTAAATCAAACAGATGGTAACAACAATACTAATTCTTTAGCTGTTGTCAGTTTCTTGTCTGGTTCTATATCTGGATCAATCGCCGCTATTTGTACAAATCCATTTGATGTCGGTAAAACTAGACTTCAAGTTAGTACCGACGAACCTATTGAACCCAATTCTTTAGTAAAATCAATTAAAAAGCCTTCAATGTTCAAATCTTTGAGTGATATTGCTAAAAATGAAGGGTTCTCGGCACTATACATTGGGTTGACTCCAAGAATTTTGAAAATTGCTCCTAGTTGTGCAGTAATGATATCATCCTATGAAATTTCCAAAAGTTACTTCCATAAAAGATATCTTGGAAAGAAAAATCAATAAAATTTACACAAAATGTTTTAAAAATCTTCAGAGCCATATTATCAAAGAACGAGTATAAAAAAGGAGAGGAAAAAGAAGAAAAGTTCATATTCTTGACTATATTTTATTTTTTTTTTTTTTTTTTTTTTTTATTCATAATTGTTCAGTTATTATTTCCTTTTTCCATAATGTCTCTGTTCTTTATTTATTGATTTTCTTGTCCTTGATCTCTTTCTGATATGCTTGCTGTTCCTCTTCTTTTTTTTTTTTGTTTTTTTCGCTCATTCGCTTTCTATCTCTACTCTTGTGAATTTTTGTACTATAGACTTTAAACTCAAGAAAGCGTCCTAGAAGAAAAAAAAAAAAAAAAAAAAAAAAAAACTGGTATTGTATTATAACTATTAAACTGAAACAAAACAAAACAAAAAAAAAAAAAAATAAAAAGGAAAAAAAAAACGTCTCCATTCAAAAAAATCTTTATAGTATCATTAATGATCTTGTAAATATATTGTTAATAATTTTCATTCCAGACTCTGTAGTCAACCAAATTAGTCAAGACCATGATTCATTCATGTCCACGCTTATTTTTCTAGAGGGCATTTCGTTTTCTTCAGGTACTCTCAAAGGTATTGGTGGTACATTTCTGGCAATTATATCACTATTTGAATTTGTCCTTCTTACATCTCCATCTCTTCCTATATTTTGCTGGTTATTGTGTTGATCTATATTAAATGATGTAAAATCAAAAGTCTTGGGCTCATTTTTAATACCAATAGCTTGAAATTTCTTTGATAATGGAGGACTAATATGCACGTTTTGTTTTGATTGCTGTTGAAATTGGTAATCATTTGTGCTAGATCTGGGGAACGAAACTGAGGTCACATTATTTGGAATTTCTAAAGATCCAGCACTTGCTGCAGTATCATAGTTTTGGAGGTGAAGATGTCCACTTCTAGATGTGGTTGGTAGTAGTATAAATTTTCTAAAATTATTCGAGTCAATATTTGATGATGTGTTATCCAAAGTTTCTGCAAATGCGAAAAATGGTTTTACCACGTCTCGATGACTTCTAGCTTGATCTTGAAAGGCCATCATATAGTTAATAAAAGATGATTTCAAATCCTGCTTTATGGCTCTTATGTATTGCTCATTTGCTACACTTAAGGAACATTCTATACTTTCTAATCCTTCTTTTGTTAGGGCTATATTAGTATCATTATTTCCTTTACTTTGAAAATGTCTCAATTTGTTTTCCTGTTTTGTTTTCGAAAATCTCAATTCAATGCTTTTTCTCTCTCTAGTAAAAACATTTTCCAATGCAACTTTAATAAATTCTTGTTTTGCAATTAGTCTTTCACTAGTTTCTAACTCTTGTTGTAAGCATTTCAAAAATTCGATAACTAATGTTCGACTTTGATCTTCAGGAATTGTAACACTCCACATATTGAGCTCTTTAATCACATCCTCCAACTCTTTTAGAAATTTCTTTTGAACTTTTATCAACTTTGCATATTTTCCACTAATTGATCGAGCGCTAACACTATTGTGGCTGGAAGAGAAATGATTGGCCATGACATTCAAGGGATTATTGCTAACTGTGGATGAGCTGGATTTGAATATAGGGGGCGGTAGAGAAGAGCTTAGGTAAGTACCAAGTCTTGATCTTGGAATTGTAATGTTGAGACTTGAATTTGAGCCTATAATCAGCTGATGAGTTTGAATATCAGTACTATCATTTCTTATCATGTCAGAAAATAAACTCATATTATAGATATAAAAATTTAGTGAAGTTGTTGATAATAAAATATGAAAAACAAGAAAAATGCAGAGAGCTTACCGTTGCATTTTAATTTATTGAATGATGGAGTACAAAATAATAATTTCAAAAATTAAATTGGTATGATTTATTTTTTGCTTTGGGAAAGAAAAAAGATTTTTTTCTTTTTCTTTTTTTTGTTGTTGGTCTTGTTTTCCCGTGCATAATAAAGGTGGACGATATTTTGCAAACACAAAAACAAACCAAAGCGGTAATTCATGTTGGGAGTATGCAGAAATTATGCAGTGTTTGCATTACACACAAAAACTAATTATGATCTTTTTGATCGCTTTTCTGCCAAACAAAAACAAATGTATATATTATAATATGTAATATCAAAGAAAAAATAGCATGGAATGTTAAAAAAAAAAAGAAAAGTGTGCAATAAAAAATGGGTGCCTCAATTTCTCTTCGAGGTAGCATCTTCTCCAGTAATATTCAAACCAGTAACCGATGCAATGTATTTCTTGGAACTTGCAATTGCTTCAGTAAGAGTATCTTGAGTGGACTTTGTAGTACTATCCACAGCTTCAATAGATTTTTCTACTCCTGAAACCAACAAATCTTGAGCATTTGCCATCACAGGAACATTTTGTCTTTCCAATTTGTAAATGAATTTAGTGGTATTTTCAAAAGTTGAAGGTAAAGTCCATTTGAAAACTGCCAAACCAAGGGCAACGGGTGTGAAAAATCTCAATAAAAGACCTCTTCTGCGAGCCATAATTGAACCAGTCAATGAAGCAGTCACTACATAAAGTGACCCTGGAAGTAATTCTTCATGTTTATTATGCAATTCAGCCACTGTTCCCGTGACTTTATGTTCTAAATCATAATAATCTTTACTGACACTTTCTGCTCCATTTTCTGCTTGTTGTAAAAAATTCAAGGTTCCTCTTCTTGCACTGTGAAATACATTTTCCAAAACTTCTGGTGAGCGCACTGAAATGCCATCAATTAATTTATTTGGTCCTAATGATTCAATTTCGGAAGCTGAGGCAGGGACAATAGTGCCTGGAATTGGCGTCACGTTTTCGTCATCTTCATAAAATTTACGTTTCTATTGTATGATTAAAGTGATATTAGTATTTTATTATCAAAACTTGATATCTTTTATCAACCTCATTATCGTCATTTATTTCCAATATAATGGGAGTTATCCCTAACTTTCAGGTTAATTTACTTACTGATTCATTATGAATGGTATTTGATTGTATGGAGAAAGCTAAAACAGCGGACGCTGGCACAGTGAACTAAATAAAAATGTTAGTGGGAAAAAGACCGAACATACAAAATTCGCAAAAAAAGAAAACAAAAAAATCAATCACACAATATTTTGATGTATTTATCAAGAAACATACTTTCAAAGCTTTAAATAAAGTGGACATTTTGTCAAAACTACTATGTCTTTGATCTGCTAGCAGCTTCACACCTAACTCTTCTGATGTTGATTTCTGCTACTCTCTTTTTTTTTTTTTGATGATTTTTTTACTTTTTTCTTGAATTTTCATTCGGTCCTTGATTTGACTTTTGCTAAAGGCGCGCACCACATAGTGTAAAGGGCTGTCCCTTTAATAATAAGAATCGAAGGCCTTTTACTTGATAATTCTAAACTATTTATAAAGCAAGGAAAATGAAAAGAATACCGAAGACAGTCAATAAATAATAAAGATGAATGGCAATTACATTTTGCAATTACATTTTGCAATTATTTTTTTTTTTTTTTTTTTTTTTTTTTTTGCAAAGCAAACTTATCTATCTATTAAACTACAGCGCAGAAAAAAGCACAAACAAAGATGAAATAAAATCACAATAAAGGGGGTTAAAAAAAAACATTAAAAACAAAACAAATCATCACATCATTATCAGTTCATTCATCATCTTCAATTTTGAATCGGTCATCCGCTTCTTCATTACTCAAATGCTCGTCTTCTGCGGCTATATTACCAAGTTCAATATCACGATCATCGAGTTCAGAAAAGTTACTGTCCAACCTAGAATAGTTTCTTGACTTTCCAAATGTTCCACCAACAGCTCTTTTAATTGACTGGAAGATAGTTTGTCTTCTTTTTCTTCCCATTAATAAGTAAATGACCACAAAAAGAAGAAAAACAAACACTGAAGAACCTGCTAATCTATGATCTGCTAATCTTTCCCAATGAGAATCATCATCATCATCATCATCATCATCATGATTCTTATTATTGTTCTTGAAATTTTTGTAATTGTCAATATTGACGAAGTCCGGTCTTAACAGAACACCTTCGGCTTCACCACCATAATAAAATACATCTGTTGCTAAACCATGCACAAAGCCAACTTTATCAGGTACGGAATTCGATTTTGAAGAAAAAGCAGCTATACTTTCAGCAGAACTATATAATACAGCCCTACCTAAAGTCCAAGAAAATGCTGACCCATTAATCTTCTCAGCGACATGAATGCTAGACTTCAAGTTTTTTAAATCTTCATTGACATTATCGTCATCATCAATCCCATATCTTGGAAATCCCAAGCCTCTATGTAAAATATTGAGTACCCAGGATGATTTATAACATAACTCGACCAACTCTTCCTCCGACAAGTCAGTCAATTTATATTGGTCATTAGCATTTGAATTTTCATCGTCGTCTCCTAACCTTTTCAAATCTGACCAATCCATATTACAAATTCCGGCCGCTTTGTCATAAAAAGACTTATATTTATAAGCATTTGCATATTTTTCATCCAAGCTAGCAGAAACGTTGTGGTTTTCTTTCAAATTCAATAAATTTCCGATAGAGTCCCAATAGCCGCTAACTCCGATGAATCTATCGATATCAAAATCAAGGGCAGGTAAATTCTCGGACAATAAACAAGATGAAACTTCTTGTGGACTGTCTGCATCACACACTTTTTTGCCTCCGTCACCCAGTGAACTAACTAGCAATGGGTATACTGTATTCAAACAATCAGTGAAATTTCCTGTTCCTTCAATAGTGAACTTGTAGCCATCATTTACGGTATCTAACTGTTCAGTCTTCTGTAATCCATTTGGTAAACAAGGATCTTTCAAAACTAATTTATTATATTTTTTTTCTTCATCTTTTAACAACTTATCTGCTAGAAGTTTCAAATATTTATCATGTGATTGATACATCCCATATCCTAGGAATGAAGTTGAAAAAATATCATAAGAAAGATCGGCAGAGCTTCCCCCGAATGATGATAATTGTAGTTTATAAAGAGTGTTAGAATGTTCTGAAACTTCTGTTGAGTTTGGTTGAAATGCTATTTGCGTTGATGCACCGCCCATGTCTAGTAAACCATATGTGTGGTGATCCTTGCCATGGTTGTGATTCTCAGGATTATCAAAAGAACCCATTAGGTAATTCAAGCCAATCCAGCCATAAAGTCCTTCGATATCGCCATTTATGACGTTTATATGAGAAGAACAATCTGGTAAATAAAAGTTAGAATTGGATTGAATATATTTACAAGTATTATCCAAAATTTTTGACTGTTCACTTGGTTTCAATAATCTCATACCTGCTGTAGCATGAAGGAAAATTGGTGTTCTATATTGTTGTTCCTTAGGAACAATTTTGGAAGCAGCTCCCAACAAAAATTTGATATGATCTTTACCAACACTCCCCGGATTAGGCCCGAATGATGAAATTCCAGGTTTTATCTTCTCATTCCAATTTGGTCTAGTAAATACAGAAGGTAACACATCATCATATGTGATTGACTCAGGCAATTTTTTACTTTTGTCTTTGCCCAACTTACCACCTTTCCCATGTTTATCGTGGTTATCATTTTTATCATCATCATCATCACTATCACTGTCACTATCATCATCATGGTCGTCGTTATGGTCATTATGCTCGCCATGGTCGTCACGTTGGAACTCAGCCGGGAGTTCAATTCTTTTGACTAGTTCTGGTTTTGATTTTGAAATAGAGATCCCATTGTCTACCAAATATTTGCTACTTAGCCAGTTATAGACATATGCTCTTGAGCCTTTAGAACCCGCATCAATGATAATTATATAGTCGTAAGGTATATTGTCTTCATTGAAGATGGGTCCCTTAATTTTTGAACCACGAGTTTCAATGCTCATTTTTGAAGTTTGATTTGACCTAATTCTCAAAAGAAAAAATAATTAAAATGAGTACAGCAATGATATGATATGTTCTAAAACTTTTGAATTAAGACTTTTCACGGGAAGTCTTTCCAAATCTTCTTCAATAAAGAAGCTGTGTGTCTACGCTGTCTTTTAATAGGCAAACATGAATATGGTGATTTATTTTTTTTTTTATCTTTTTTTCACTTCTTTAATTCACTCCAAAAAATGTATTGCCCGGCTCTGCAAATTTGGGGAAATTAGATAACGTAACTCAAAAGGTAGGTATCAATACCTCCAGAGAAATGGAGTAGACAGCGGGTCTGAAATTATAGTCTTAAAGAGTGCCGAAAGTACATTTATTATTCATTATATTTTAAATACAAAGAGAAAAGAAAATAAAACACACCAGCCTGAAAGATGTATATAATAAACAAACACGCTAAGATGAAAACTATACATTTTGACAAATTTTGAAGAAAAAAAAACTGAAAGCAATAATAAGAAATATATAAATTATCTCTATTGGAGAGATGAATCAGATATATGAAATGAAACAAAAATATAATCAAAGATAAAATCTTTTGTTCAAATACTTTTTTTTTTTTTTTTTTTTTCCATTTTCATTTTCTGTTTCCTTTTTTATTTTTATTTTTTTTTATTTTTTTTTTGTTCATTTTTCATTAGCCTTTAATTATGTTGGTGTTTCTTTTTCATTTTCTTTTTTTTTTTTTTTTTTTTTTTTTTTTTTTTTACCTCTATAGATGGTTTAACAATGAAAAATTTTTTTTTAAAAAAAGGTTCTTGGAGTAGGAAACATGATAATGAGTGAGAATGAATTGTTTGGTTAAAATTGGCGTCGCAAAAAAATTGAATTGAAAGAAGTAAGAAAAATTGAGAATATAATATTCCAATAAGTTATAATGTCAAATGTCACTAACTTGGCGAGATAGTAGAACCGATGGTTGCAACACCTGCACCACTGCTTTGGGTATGTTCTGTTTGTTGCGTTTGTGATGGTTGATTACCTTCGGATTCATTCACGTTCGTTGGGTCATCGCTTTTTACTTTTTTCATTTTCTTTATGCTTTTATCCCCTTTTCTCTTTTTACTCTTGCTTTGTTTAACAGGCCTCTCTTCATCTTCAGAATAGACGAAGTCTGGGAGATCATAAAGTCTTACCCCTTTAATTTGCAAATCATTATATTCTTCATTATAATGCTCAAATCCTTGACAGAATCCCAAGAAATCTTTACAAATCATATGAATATCAACCTTCTTACCTTCTCCATTATTTGATTGCAATTGAAGTCCAATGTACAAAGAAGTTATATGGAGAACGTCATTGTTTTCTTCATCAGTTATGAGATTTTTGATTTCTTCACTAGCTTTATTTGTTTCAGTGATCTGTGTATATTTTTTCATCAATTCTTCGCCTTTCAATGTTCCAAAAGAGGCTAAGAGTTCCTTGCGTCCTTCAACATCATTTTTAGGTATTATAAAAGAATACTCAAAATATTTAACATATGGATGAGCCAAACTTATCGCTTCATGAACTTCCAATTTCTGCACTAGGAAACGAAGTCTTGATTCTATCCAACCACTCCATTTCAATGCTTCTTCTTCACTTCCTTTAGTTGCAGCAGTAATTGCTAGATAGGACTTGTAATTATGGAAAAACTTATGTCTTTCAAATAGTGAGCTCCAATCTTTTCTTCCCACCGATATTTCGCTAACTATCTCACTTCCTCTTTGGAATTCTGATAATATCACCTTCATTGTTGATCCGCTAATATTATGAGTTGCACACATAGAAGGATACGCCGGTGTGATTACTGGCATTCTATGTTGTCTGTCTGCCGAATATAATCTAGGATTCCATACCCTTACTTGCAAAGGTCCATCTTCAATTTGCTTTAAAAGAACTGGTTGCGGCCAATTCCACTGGTTCAAAATGTGAAAAAATTTTATGACAATCACTGCACTACAAGCATTTGGATACAATTGACATATTCTGGCTACTAACATGGCCCACGCAACCCCACCTGGGAAACCAAAAACATTACCATAAATAGCTCTTCTTTGCGCCCATAGCTTGATAGTTCTCAAAGCATATTTGAAAGCCATTGGCTTCGGTACTAATTGTAAAATTTCATCTGTAACTCTTGTACCATTTAAGGCTCTAATATCTTTCTCATCGATATTTCTCAATAAATTTTTGTCAAGCAAACTTAAACTTAGAGGAACTTGGTTCACATCTAATCTTGCACAAATCAAATCAATCGATATTGAGCTATACTTAATTTTAATAATAGGGACATAAGCTTCCGGAACAACCACAATTTCGTCTAAGTCCACTTGTTTCCTTAACATATCTGCAAATACTGTGAAAAAGTCTTCTCTTGTAACATGCTTTGGAACAACAATCAATGTATCTATATCGGATCCTGGGCCATAAACTCCTAATCTGTAAGACCCAAAAGTAAAAATTTTTCCACCAGCATCTCTGGCCATTCCTTCAGACATGTTCTTCTTCAATGATACTGTGTAAACAAATTCTTGAGCTAATTTTTGAAAAGTCTTCAAGACCTCATATCTTTTCTTTGTAGCCTCTTCACTTTCAAACGACCCTTGTTTTTTTAACTCAGTGATCATAGTATTATTCAATGCTGTTTCAGCATCGCTTGAAGCTTCCAAGGAAATAGGAGGAGTGACACCATAAGTCGTCACTTGAATCATTTTTATGTGATTATTGTTCAATTATAACAATTGAAATATTTCAAAAAAAAAAAAAAAAAAATGAAACTAAATCAAGAGCAGAAGAGAGCTAGTAAAAAAAACAAAAAAAAAAACAAAAAAAAAAAAACAAGAATCAAATATAATTATGAAGTATAGCTGAGCAAAAAGCAAATATTCTTATATGAATATATAATATACGTATTGATATATCAAAAACCTAAGGTTCAAGGATAATAGAAAGAAAAAAAAAAAATAAGAGAGCAAAATTTAAACAAACCCACCAGTAACTTGTAGTAAAGTTGATAATATAGTAGCTTTATGAAATTTGGAAGTTCTTAGTGATTAATGTTATCACAATCAGCCTTAGAATCCAGAACACACAAACACAATAGAAACTCAGGTTTCACTTTTTTGGTCGAGTGAAATAGAGAAGAATAAACAAGAAAGTATGAAAAGAAAGTGAACCAAAAAAAACAAAACAAAATTCACAATTTTTGAGTTATTACGCTATGTTTAAATAAAATATCAATTAGGAAAGGAAACTCAACTTATAATTGAAATCAGTAACAGTATTCACACAGAATTCATCAAAAATTATATAACAAAAAAAAATTGTTAACGCCCTTCAGTATTTTCAATTTTTCTCCTGTCCTTTTTTTTTTTTTTTGTATTTTTTTTTTCTATTTTAGTGCTCGGCTATTAAACATTTACCCTCGAAAAACGTGCTTACATAATGTTAGTTTCACGTGCACAATCGGACATTTAACCGGATGTGTATTTTGTCTTTTTTTGTGGATTTAATCTATCAGAGCATCACCAACGTTTACGAAACTCTGCTTCAATGTTTCCATATTCATTCAACTCAAGATAAGCAATTGTTATTGAAATAGTTATTGTTAAATATGTTATTATCAATTAAAACAATATAAGAAATAAATATTACAACGTAATTACAAATAAACAAAATATAGTACTTTGAATTCCACAACAATCAATCTCAACGTTATTAATTAAAAGTGTCGACGGATTTGTAGATATTGATATGTGGGTCATTCAAGGAAACAGCAGCAAGAACCATTTTATGAGGATGTAATGCCAAGTTGTAAATTGAATCTTTACTTCTTTGGCCGCCGGCACCATAAAGGTAGGAACTTCCAAATCTTGAAGAAGCCCCAAAATTAGAATTTCTGGAGTCATTATAAAAATCAGAAACAACATAACCTGAAGTACTCCAGACTTTCATCGATTCAGAGCCTGTAACAAAAACTGGGGCATGCTCATGGACTTTCATACTTCTTAACATAGAGCCGGTTTCGAAGGATTCAATGGGCTGTGTTTGTCTAATATCCCAAAGCTGAACAAGTCCCGAATTTGACGCACTAATTAATTCTCTAAACCCACCTCTTTGCATATGAATATGCTTGATTGAAGTTCTCATTGGCCCTGATACCAAGCTATCTTTGCCTCTCCATTCTTTAACTATTGCATCTCTACCTTTCATTCGTTTATCATAAACTCTAATATCACCATCACTGAATCCAGCAACAAAAATATTACCATCAAGTTGATCACATGTTAATGAAGTGATAGGAAAAGAGGATCTTTTAGGGAAAACTTTGTAGCATTTTTCTTTAAAAGCATTCCAAACATTGATTGTTTTAATATTACCTGTTGCAATAAGATCACCTCTTGACTGCTGCCAGTCAAACAAGAAATTTGTACCATTAGTAATTCCCATGACATTACTCAAAGTTTGCCAAGAAGTTATCAATCGACAGCGATCAAGATCTTCAAAATTCTTGTAGATTCTCACTGTACCATCATTGCAACCAACCAAAAGTAAAGGCGTGTCATCTTCGTTCATAAATTGCACCTGAGAAATCTTGATGCTAAGTGGGTTATTATTTGAAAATTCACACATTTTTTCTCCTTTTTCATAATCCCAAACACTGACCATATCTTTGCCATCAGAAGTAACAAGATAATTATCGAATTGAGTGAATTCAAAAATTCTTGTTGGTGCTCCCACATTAATACTTTTCAGCAAATGTGACCAGTCTCCACTTATCAGCAAATCTTTCTCTCTTTGAGCAGAGTCAATTAAAGCATCATTACGAGAATTTCTCCACTTTGCAAACTTGGAATCATATTCATCTATTAGAGGAATATTGTCTGGCCATGATGTTAGTTGAGGAAATTGAAAATGTTCTTTGCAGAAATCAATCAATTCAGACTTTAATGGAATAGCAGGTTTGTTAATTTTTAAATCCACTGGCTCAAATCTCGGAGGCAAAGGATGTGGTTTTGTGTCGTGAATAGCACTAGAATTATTAACACCCAAAGTTAAATTTTTTGCAGGCTTGAAACGCTGACCAGAATAGCTATTTCTTTTCCCTTTTCGGTTTTCTGCTAGCTTTGCAGCTTTCATATCTTCTTCACCATTGTAGCCAGCTACATACTTGATGAAATTTCCTATTGATGCCGTTTTATGTAAAAGTTGTTCCATTCCTGGTAGTGAATGTGTGGTTTCTTGAGAACCAATAGATGCACTGCTGTTAGCTCTCTTTCTCCAAGTGTCAAGATCGTTATTCTCTGATATGGCAGAGGGATATGCACTGACTACTCTTCTAGATTTAGGTTTACCAAATCTGCCAGGAACACTTAATGAGTCAGCATTGGTATTAATATCATGTTCTTCAACACTTTCAGAAGAAGTTTTCGCTAATTTCATTGTTAAGTAACGAAAACAATATCCGAAAGGCTCGCCCAAGTCTGGGTCATCCTTTAATGAGCTCAAAACGTAAACAATCACTTGTTCAGACAAGTTCTGTACCTCATCATGAGGATCAGAACTCAATATTAACAAAGCTTTCCAGGATGCACTATAAATGGTCCCGTAAATTTGAAATTTTTTTCTCATTTCAAATAATTCTTCATGAGCTTCCATTATCACTATTTCTTCTTGCAAGGCGCTAAATGCAGCTACCTTAAAAAACTGTAAATTCTTGTGCATGAAATTACTCAAGAATATGACAATTTCTTTTCTCACTGCCACTGATGCATCATAAATATTACTAATTGCTTCTTCTGCAAGGCCAAACTCTGCTTCTTCGAGTTCTTCTGGAATTCTATTTGCCGAACTGTCGAGATGTGTTAAAAATGTGGTAAATGACGTTATTACTGCTGCCCTAAATTCAGGAGAGCTTTCAGGATTATGTAACAGCTTAATAAGCCTAGATAGATGGTTGTTTCTATAAGCTGTATATTTCGCTTCTTGAAGACCATTCCAAGCTTGCGATAAAAACAAAGTAGCCCAAAGAGATAAACCCGGTGCACCTTCACTCTTTTCTATAAGTTGAACAGCTCTTTCTAATAAATCTGGATCGAAGAACTTGTCACGAGCGGGTGGAAACTCACGAATAATCAATGTTAGTACAGCAAAAGCCATCATATGATGATAATTATTATATTTCTTAAGTGGATCAAAATCAATCAATTTGTGAGGCTTTGTTTCAAAATCTTCATCAGGAGCATCATAGTCTGGGCCCTGAGTAAAAGCAGTTAAAGATGGATTACCAATTCTTGATTCTAATCTTTTCTGTTGCTTAGCCTGTTTATCAATGCTTTCAAAATAACTGATTTTATTTTTTCTCTGCTTATCTGTCAAATCTTCCTTGTGTGGCAATAACATATGGACAAAATAACTAGCAAGTGAGTTCGCAGATAGATCAGCCTGCATGTTTTTATAATCACAAGACAACAACTTGATCCAAATGAAAGTTAACATTGGCTTCAATTGTGCAACAGGAGACTGAAGCAATTTTAACAAATAAGGGAACAAACCAAGGTTTAAAGCCAATGACACAGCCCAGGGACCTAAATCAACAAAAAAACATGTAATTTTCAAAGCTCTGGCACGATATTTAGGTGTTAATAGTAACTGTAGTACCATTACCAATTGTGGGGGAGGGATCATTGTATAGTGTCCATATTGTATCCAATTTTTCAATTGGTCTAACAGAGCATCAAAAAAGTTCAGAAAGCCATATCTTGGAGATTCCACAAGTGCTAATGACAATGATTTATTTTCATTTATTAATCTCAACTCTTGTAAACTAACCAAGAAATGCTCGATTGCATAATCCCAATGTTCCCACAATTCGTGTTTAGAACAATCAGGAACAGCAGGATTAGATTGAGGATGGCAATCGAAATAACCCATAACTCTTTGCGAAAGTAAAAAAGACCTAAAAAATGTGGCACAATTTACATCTTGTCTAAAATAGCGGCTGAAAAACTCACCGTCCAAAGAAGTGTATGCAATAGTGTCAACAATTGAGTTGAACACATAGATTAAATCACCTATCTGGTCTTTTTTATCATATGTTTTTTTCAAGTAAGAGACATCGAAGTCTTTGATTCTATGAGTCTTGAATTCTGGATCATTGGAAGTATTATATATATCTCTTTGAAATAGCCCTTCATAGAACTTAGCTGTTAGGGGATTTCTGAGAAGGAAAAACTTGATGGAGATATCAATTGGAGTTGTCATGCAGCAGGTGAATATATCAGCTGGCATATCAGGTAGTGTGGGGATAGATTCGTTTGCTCCACAAGCTGCAAATTGAGCTGAATCAAGAAAAATATGAGGGTCAACAGGCGCCGTTCGCATCATTCTACCATTCATCCCATTTATTGGCAATTGTGATTTAGAATTACTCATTACTCTATTCATCATTCCATTTCTTGTCCCTGAATGCTGGCCTTGTGAGGCATACTGTTGTTGCTGTTCTCGTTGCTGCTGTTGATTCTTTGTTCTTATTTCATGATCATATTCATCAATTCTCTTTTTGAGAGTTTTCTTATATGTTTCAATCAATACACCTGCAGAATTGCAGTCATAAATCATGATACAAGGTGCTTCAATTAAATTCATTAGTTCATTGACTGATATTGGAATATATTGTGTGAATGCTTTGTTAAACACCCAAAACTCGCCTGTGGCCGTTGGATCTGGAACGCCATGACCATTATAGTGGAATATGAACCTACTTTTGCTCCCAAGATCTTTATTGATTTTTCTCCAACTCAGTAAATGCTTTTGAAGATCTTCGATAGCAACATCGAAAAAACCTTTCAAAGCCAACCTTGGAATCAATAATCCATATTGATCAACAACGCTCTGCGTGATTGCTTTTCCAGCTTTAATAGGATGGTCAAAGGTTGCTGGGTCTAGCCAACCAGTATATGTGGCATGCGGTTTACCTCTTCTATTATCAGAAGCAGCACCAACAGAAAGGCCCAAACACATAAACATTGCACCATGGTTAGTTAAAAGTTTCTGGCGACCCACCTTCCATTTATTTGAAAATTCATAATATAAACCTTTAAGTTTTTTTTCGTCCTCCAGAATGGTTTTGAAATTATCATTATATTTCTTTCCTGTAAAGTATAGATAAAAGTGCTCTAGGTGTTTTTTGTAATCCTCATATGAATCTTCGAAACCATGTCTAGTCTTATCATTTAGAGGCTTGAACTCAAACTGTGCAAATTGGGTTTCATCATCAACATCGTCACGAGTCTGATATTGATCAGCGGGTGTGATCGAATTCGAATTTGTCGTTGTCATGTCGGTTGGTTCCAAAGATTTGTTTTTTTTGCTGGACCTTACCTCCTTGAGTAGTTATCATGTATTCCAATGGTGTACCTGCCCATAATCGAACTTTTCGATTAAAATCTTGATCGCGAGGAATTCCGAAGCACGCGCTTCAAACCTTTTGATACCGCACCCACGGGAACCAGCTTATTTAACCTCCAATTATAATATACTAAAAGGCAGTTAAAAATAAATCTCACTCAAGTTTCAATCTTCAAATTGAGTAATATTACAAAACAACTGTTTTTTTTTCTCACAATGTAAACATTTTCAGGATACCTCTTTCACCCAACTTTTCTTAATTGTTAGACGAAAAATCAGGTTGGATAGCAGACAAGAGTTTCCATCTAAACGGCTACAAAAGAAAAAAATATCATGAAAAGTGAAATAAACTTTGACTAATTATCTTAATTTGTAGTCAAAGAAATAGTGGAGAAGGTGTGAGTTCCTTTTTTGAAAAATCATTGCCTTCTCTTATTCCCTCATGTAATCTAGCTAGATCGAGATCGAGATAATTGATCGAAATTTACTTTTCTTTAAAGAATAGAAAATATAACATGCGTATTTTCTTACGGTTCATCTTTTCAAATCATTTCTAATGAAAGAATATGCATTCTAGAAATAGTCATTATAATTTAAATATTCATGACTATCTTGTTTCTCTTCTTTGCAAGTTTTCCTCGGGACACAGAGTCAGCAGCTTTTTGTAACTTGGCTTTTGTAGCATCCTTTTTGACGATCTTTCTTCCTCCTTTTTCTAACTCATGGTTATCAAGGAAATCATCCAACATATCTTCAAAGTCCTGTCTTTCATTGGCCATGTCGAATTCTTTTTGCTCATCCTCTTCTTCTTTGTTGTACTTAAGCTGTAATTTCTCAAATTTATCATCAAGTAATGCTAATCCTTCAGTTCTAAATAATGCAGAAGACGACATAGAAAAAGAAGAGGTATCTGTCATGGCACCTTTCTTTTTTCTTTCTCTGGTCTTACTTTTTTTCTTCTTATTGGCTAGGTTGGAAGCTGCAATACCTCTAGATAAATCTGGTAAATCTGGAAGCACGTCAGCTTCTTCATCTTCGAAATCATCATCTGAGTCCCAGTCATTCTTCTTTTTATCATTGGTTGCCTTGAACTTTCTAAAGCCAGCTTCCCAACCTTGATCACCTTCTTGTTCAAATTCATCTGTGTTATAACCTTCATCATCGAAGTTATCCATGTCCCATTCATCTTCATCCCATTCATTTTCATCTTCTGGTTTTTCCCCACCTTGTAATAAATCATTAAATATATCATCATTATCGTCAACATATGCCTCATCCTCTAAAGCTTCAAGAACTTCACGTAACTTAGGGTCCATATCAGGTTTGAATCCAGCAATCTCATCAGGAACTGCTTGCATCTTTTGATAGGCTTTTCTGTCCCTTCTTTCCAAAGGTTTTGCTTCCGGATCAACCAAAATATCATCTTTAAATAAAATTTCATTTAATTTAGATTTATTTTTCTCATTTTCATCTTCTTTTGCTATGAAAACACCATTTCCTTGACCTATTGGTCTTAAATGTTGCATATAATCATATTTGGAATCATCATATGTGATCCCATAAAGAGCAGCTTCACCCTCATTCCCTCTTATTTTGCCTGATTTTATATCTTCATTTAATTCTTCCTCTAGTTGTGATTTTGTTTTGACTTTGGTATTTTTCTTTTTTGGGTGATTCTTGTTTTCCACTGGAACAAGAACATGTTCAGTTGCATCTTCGTCATAAAATTTTTTATCTTCCTGAGAACGATAAACAACTTTATAAGTTTGAGCGGTTTTTTTGTCCACCCATTTCTTTGTATTTCTTCCACTCATATTCAGTATATTATGATTTTCTTCGCTTCTTTATAGTGTAAATTTTATGTGATCAGTGCGTTATTCAAAAAAAAAAAAAAAAAAAAAAAAAAAAATTTTTCAAACTTATATGTAATGAGAGAAGATCATCGCAAAATGTTTGAGTGACGAAAAAGAAAAAATGCGAAAAAACTAGAAAAAAATAAAAAATAAATAAAAAATAAAATACAAAATATCTAACAAAAATCCCTTCGCAATTTTGGAGTTTTCTCGAAAAATCAGTACCATCTAAGCTCAATTCAATTCGAAGATAAACCAATAAACTTGTTTTCAATTGTGGTTAATCATTTGACTTTTAAATAATTATTTTCGATAGATTTTATTGTTTACTATCAAATTTCACCGACTTGACCTTTTTGTGCCAAGAAAGTATATACAGCACTGTTGTTGATTTGATATAGAACGATTAAATAAATTATAATTAGGACCAAAATATGAGCTCTATAGAGGATCACACAGCAGAAAAAAATAAAACATCTTATTCAAGAGATGAAAACCAATCAATTTCTTCGGTTAATAAACCTTTGCCTATAATAAAACGGTCTGCAAATCCTACCGATCTTACAGCCCCCATTCACGGGGAAGAAGTAAATGAGTTTAGTGCAAGCCACTACAATAAAATGGCTAGTAGTATTCAAATTTTACGGGACTTGAAGAATCATCCAGAAGATGAATCAAATATAATCTCTATAAAAGGCGGTTTCAATCAAAGCAATTCTTCGCCGAAAGCTATAGGTATAAATTCAAGTAACCAAACTTTCCTACAACCACGCAACAAGGAATCAATGTTGTCTCAGAGTTTAAGAAATTCCATGAAATTTCCAATAAAACCTACTGATTATAATTATGTGGACAGCAGTTTTGATGAAAGCAAGGACAATGGAACAGATAATGAGCTTTCAGGAAATTCAAAATCAAAACAGAAACTAGATCAAAATGTTGATAATGACACCAAGGACAGTGAAATTTCGGTAAGAGCGAAAACATCCACTTCTCATATTAAGACTTCAGTAGATTTGGAATTTGCTAATTCCAGATATGATACTGATAGTTTGATCGCGGTACCTAGCGCTGATCAAAGTGCCTCACAGGAACATGAATTAACATCGGCTGCTATTGATCACGAGAATCCAGATCCGGCTACGATTGATATAATATCTCGACACCTTGTCAGTGGCACCGAATCAAATATTGGATCTCCTATCAAACCTTCTGCGACTCAAAGTGATACTGAGAATGATGACATTTCTATCTCTGGAGGTAGAGAATTTGACTCACTACAATTGCAGGGCGGTGATGTTACAAGAGAAATATATAACTGGAAAAGAGACCATACAAGCAGTCGTAAACCTAGAAAATCTAAGTCTTTCGCTACCTTGTCAAGGGCTGGCTCATTTTCAAGTTTCGGTCCTAGCTTGAGCAATGATTATTCCAATAGTAGTGCTACTAATCATATCAATGGTAACTTGAACCAAAATCTGAATTACAATACATTTTCTGGACCAGACTTCAATGTTAATGACATTCTAGTTCCTGGTGGATTTAGAAGAAGCTTTATTGCTCAAAAACAAGCTAGACATGGTTTACTCAAAAAAAGTAAAAAGCCTACTTTCTTTACTAGAAACTTCATAGAGTTTTTGACCTTATATGGCCATTTTGCAGGGGAAGAACTCAATGAGGAAGATGATGAAGATGAAACCAACGAAAGCGAGGATTATGATGATTCTTTTGATGATCATGAAGCCATTTTCACTGAACAAGATCGACTCCTTAGAAACTCGCTTGACAATCGTAAGCGCTATCTTTCAGGTTCTCATGATCAAGAAAATAATGTTTCAACTTTCAAAGCAGTGCTGTTGCTCCTCAAAGCTTTTTTTGGTACAGGGGTACTTTTTCTTCCAAAAGGATTCTATAATGGAGGAATTTTATTTTCTACTCTATGTTTGTTATTCTTTTCTGTCTTGTCATATTGGTGTTTCCTACTCTTGATTGATGTGAGAATCAAATCTCAAGTGGATGGTTTCGGTGAAATTGGGAAATTATATTTTGGTAACAATATGAGGCTATCAATTTTGACTTCAATTGTTTTATCTCAAATCGGTTTTGCAGCGGCATATATTGTGTTTGTAGCTCAGAACTTGAAATCTGTGGTTGCTGCCGTTACTAATGCGGACCTGATTTTCTCTGACATGTCAATATCTTTTCTTATATTCATCCAATTATTGATTTTTATTCCATTATCTTTAACTCGAAAAATTTCTAAACTATCGGGCACTGCTTTAATTGCCGATTTTTTTATCCTATTGGGTATAATTTATATTTATTATAAATCCAGTAACGATATTATAACTCATGGCGTGAAAACAGTCGAGCTTTTCAATCCTTCGAACTGGACCATTTTTATAGGAACAGCGGTGTTCACCTATGAAGGTATAGGTTTACTTATTCCAATTCAAAAATCAATGGCACGTCCAGAAAAATTCTCTTCTTGCCTAGGTGGCGTTATGATAGGTATGACATTGATTTTCATTTCAATTGGTGCTGTTTGTTACTTAGCATATGGCTCAAATGTTCAGACAGTCATATTGAATAATTTTCCACAAGATTCCAAATCAGTCAATATAATTCAACTTCTTTATGCATTGGCAATTTTATTATCAACTCCACTCCAACTTTTTCCCGCCATTAGAATTTTAGAAAATGGTATATTTGGCACCCACAAATCAGGAAAATACAATACTGTAATTAAATGGAAAAAAAACACATTTAGAATATTTCTCATTCTCATCACATCGCTTATTTCATGGGTAGGAAATTCTGATTTTGATAAATTTGTTGCTTTAATTGGAAGTTTCGCCTGTGTTCCTTTAATTTACATCTATCCCCCACTTTTGCATATGAAATCTTATATGGATGAAGAATCTACAGGAAATTCACATTTAGATATGAAAAGAAACACAGTTTTAAACAATTACTCCGCATGGTGTTTGAATTGTTGTATTACTGTATTTGGTGTCTTTTTAATGATCTACACTTCAGCCGATGCTTTAAAGAGTTGGATCGGTTGAGTTTACATGTGATTTAGATTAATATTAATCATGATAAATTTTTTGAAACAACAAAATATAAAAGCTTATATATACTACTTGAACTTACTTATGCTCTCGGTAGATACATTCAAAGAAAAAAAAAAAAAAAAAAAAAAAAAAAAGTTCACAAAATCATTCACAAGGTATAATATAGAGCGTTGCCAAAAAAGAAAAAAAATAAAAACAATAAAAAAAGAAAAATAGTTAGAGTGTTTTTCCGTTTCTTTCCTCATAAATCTATAAAAATAAATGAATCATTTTTGACTTCTTTTCAAAAAATACCATCCATTGATCTTCTTTTTCATTGTCCTTTTCCCATTTAGTAATTATATAGCTTGGCACTGGGATTTCAAATACATTTCCTTTTAAAGAATACATTTTATTCGAAGTACTAAGTAAAAAAGATTGCTTGGTGGAATCATAAATCAAGTCGTAGTCTATTGAAGAATTAATTTGAGATTTTATAGTTATAAGTAGTGAGTATTTTGAAGATGTCAGGGTGAGAGATTTAAACTGAAGTTCGACATTAAGTGACAAAGGATCTCTCTCGCTTTTTTTCACTACCGGAGTTTCTTTTGATTTTTCTATTGACGGAGTTTGTTTCTGATTTTCATTGCTTTGTGAGATGGTTTTGACCGCTATTTTCGGTGAGTCTATCTCTTCGATCAAAACTTTCCCATTTTCAATATTACTCAGTTTATTCCCAGCAAAAAGCAGTATTGAACTATCAATTTCGTTTTCTTCATCTTTCGTATCTTTAATTGCGTCGACCACCAATAAGTGATCTTTGTTTTGAACTAATTTTTCAACTTCAGTCTTCTGATTTTGAAAAGTCCTTCTTTCGAGCTCTTCTTTTAGCACTTCTAACTCCTGTATTTCACCTTTGTAGCTCAATTTAGGGAATTTTAAAATATCCCTATCCAAATCAAGACTAAATCTCAATTCCACTGCTTCAAGACACCATTCGGTTACAATTTGTCTTAACTCTTTATGAAGCTGTACCCAATTCATGCACTTATCATTGATATAACAATCCACAACATAACAATTTGTTCCACGATTATCTATATCTGTACGATGATCACTAGTTATAATTGGAATTTCCCATTGATCATTCATTATCAAAGGATAAATTACCTCTGGCTCGAAAGTTTCATTATGATGTGGTGGTAGCGGGACTTTGTTATTGGAAACAACATTAATGAATAACTTCGATAACGGTTTAAATGGAGAAGAATTGGAGGTAATGTTCAGTATTTTTGTTTTTACAACAAATCCTGATTTAGGGTATAAAGTTATTTTTTCATTTTTTTGTTCTATTAATGCCATTTTTACAACAGCTGCGTTTCAAACTAACAAATTGTGAATCGTACTTAGATACAGAAATTGACATTTCTTTCAGTTGATTTTTGGTCTTCTAAACAGTGCTTCACAACCAAAAACTCCGCGGGAACTTGCTTCACCCAAAAATAAATATCTCCTTATTTTCAACTTCAAGACTTCACTGTTTAGAATATGTCTAGAGGAGAGAGAGAGAAAGAGAGACAGAGAGAGAAAGAGAGAGACAGAGAGACAGAGAGATACAGAGGGGTTGGGATAAGGGAAGGAGGGAAAAAAGAGAAAAGAGAAAAATAGCTCACTACAGGAATCATTTCGAGTAATCTCACCTTTCACATTTCTTCTTGGTGAACAATTTCTAGTCTACGACTGAAAATTAAAAAAAAAAAAAAAAAAAGAAAAAAATGTATATCATATTTTATACTATCAATAACTATTATATATATGAAGAATTTCCATTTCTATTATTGAAGAATATCAGTGGACAGGAAAAGCTAAATTCTCTCTATGAGCAACATATTCCGAGTCTGCATAACCTAAAAGTTTTTCTATTTCATTACTTTGAACCCCTTTAATTTTATTAACCTCTTGAGATGTGTAATTGACCAATGCTCTTCCAACTTCAACCAAATCTTTAGATGCATCTAACGAGCCGTCTGCTTTTCTATGGCCTTGTTTAATAGTAACACACTGATCCTCGTGAAAGTTCCCTTGCACTTCAATGATTCCAACTGGTAACAACCCTGCTCTGTTTTTACGCGTTAAAGCGTTGGCTGCACCTTCGTCTATAACTATTGTTCCATAGGATTTTAATCCATATAATAACCATAATTCCCTATTCTTTTTAGAAAATTGTTGACCAATAAATCGGGTATGCAAAGGAATTTTTTTTTCTAATAAGCGCTTCAATTCACTTTTTTGTTGAGAGAAAAAACACGATTCTGTGTTCTCGTTGGCTGTTTCCTGTATATAATCCACAATATTGGATATATTTCCAGGGATAGATGATTTAGCAATTATTGTAGTGACACCACCACTAGTAGCAATTTCAGCAGCAATCAACTTTGTAGTCATACCCCCAGTACCAACATCGCTACCACTACTGCTAGTATCCACTTGTAAATCGTTCATATCTTCAATTTTTAAAATAGGAATAGCATCAGGGTTATTTCTTGGGTTTTCAGTATAAAGACAATCCACATCTGTCAATAAAAACAAGTAATCTGCTTGGATCATAGAAGCGGTCACTGCTGATAAAGTGTCATTGTCACCAAAACGAATTTCACGAACTGATAAAGTATCATTTTCATTAACAATTGGGATAATACCCATATCAAGTAATTCATGAATAGTGTTACGAGCATTTCTGTATTGAGTCCAATCAACGATATCATTTTTAGTTATCAAAATTTGGCCAATTGGTTGATCCAATAATTTGAATAAATCATCCCACAACGCAATGAGTCTTCCCTGGCCGATAGAAGCTAAGGCTTGAACTTTCGACAATTCTTTAGGTCTTGACTTGAAGCCAACCCTTCTCAAACCAACTGCGATAGCTCCACTACTGACTAAGACTATTCTATGTCCTTGTCTTCTAAGTTTCACCAATGCTTCTACTATCATAGACATATTGGCTATTCTTGGCTCCCTAGTGACTTCATCCACAATTGAGGAACTTCCTATTTTGACAACTATGGTTTTACTTTCTTTCATTTTAATTTTATGATCGGTTTCTTCCATGCTAAAACAAACTATTAGTCAAAAATTTTATCATTTTATGCGGCATGCATCAGATTTGAAATATGTAGTGCAGATCAATCAATCAATATACAAAAAAAAAAAAAAAAAAAAAAAAAGATGAGTCGTCTTTTACTCCAGCATCCCATGGAGTGTGCAGCGCTGCTTAACCATCACTCCCGGATACTTCTGGTGATGCCTCAAAAAATCAAAAATAATAACTGGTCAAGATAAAGAATTACTTGACCTATAAAGATATAACTGATAAGGCATAAGACCATAATACCAGCTAAAAATCTCAAAAAAAAAAAAAAAAAATGGTTCATTACATTACATTAGCCACTTGCAACTTGAATCAATGGGCACTTGATTTTGAAGGAAATCGCGATAGAATTGTTGAAAGTATCAAAATCGCCAAATCAAAAGGGGCAAGGTTAAGGGTTGGTCCTGAACTTGAAATCACTGGTTACGGTTGCCTTGATCATTTTCTTGAAAATGATATCTTTTTACACTCATGGGAAATGTTAGCTAGTATCTTGACCAATAAAGACTGTTATGACATTTTGCTCGACATCGGGATGCCTGTGATGCATAAAAATGTTCGTTATAACTGTAGAGTTATCTGTTACAACGGGAAAATCATTTTTATTAGACCTAAAATATGGTTGGCTAATGATGGTAATTATCGTGAAATGAGATTTTTCACACCTTGGAGTAAACCAAAATATGTTGAGACTTTTGTATTACCAAGAATGATTCACAAAATTACTGATCAATTGACAGTTGATTTCGGAGATGCTGTGATGTCTACTTTAGATACTTGTGTCGGAATTGAAACCTGTGAAGAGTTATTCACGCCAAACTCACCACATGTTGCAATGAGTCTTGATGGTGTGGAAATTATTACTAACTCTTCAGGATCACATCATGAGTTGAGAAAATTAAATACTAGAATGAATTTAATTACAGAAGCCACCACCAAATGTGGTGGAATTTATCTCTATTCTAACCAAAGAGGCTGCGATGGTGATAGGCTATATTATGATGGGTGTGCTTTGATTGTCGTGAACGGTGAAGTTGTTGCTCAAGGAAGCCAATTCTCCTTGAATGATGTTGAAGTTGTCTCAGCAACTGTGGATGTAGATGATGTTCGTTCTTATAGAAGTTTGATGTCTCATGGTCTTCAGGCCGTTCACCAAGAAGAAAAATTCAAAAGAATCCATGTTCCAATAGAATTATCGCCAACAAGTCACACTTTGAGCTTAGAGATTTCTCCTTCTCCTACTATTCCAATTCGTTACCATCTCCCAGAAGAAGAAATTGCATTGGGACCTGCATGCTGGTTATGGGATTATGTGAGAAGATGTAAAGCTGCTGGTTTTTTTTTACCTTTGTCAGGGGGTATTGATAGTTGTGCTACTGCAGTTATTGTTCATTCAATGTGTCGACTTGTTGTAGAAGCTTCATCAAATGGTAACCAACAAGTCATTAAAGATGCAAGAATTGTCGCTGGTCTTGGTGCTGATTCAGATTATATTCCGTCCGATGCATCTGAATTTTCATCACGTATCTTCCATACTACTTTCATGGGTACCGAAAACTCTAGTCAAGAAACACGTTCTAGAGCTAAAGAACTAGCAAACAAGATAGGTGCTTACCATGTGGATTTGAACATGGACTCTCTTGTGGGTAGCGTGGTGAACTTATTTGAAGTTTCCACAGGTAAGAGACCTATATTTAAGATCTTTGGTGGATCTCAAGTAGAAAACCTTGCGTTACAAAATATCCAAGCTCGTCTCCGTATGGTCTTGGCTTATTTATTTGCTCAATTACTTCCATGGGTTCGTGGCCGTTCTAGCGGTGGGTTATTAGTTCTTGGTAGTGCCAATGTTGATGAATGTTTAAGAGGTTATTTGACCAAATATGATTGCTCAAGTGCTGATATAAACCCAATTGGTGGTATCTCCAAAACTGATCTTAAAAAGTTCATTGCTTATGCAGAAACCAAATTTGATTTACCAATATTGAATGACTTCTTAACTGCTACTCCTACAGCTGAGCTCGAACCTATCACAAAAGATTATGTCCAATCTGACGAAATTGACATGGGAATGACATATGAAGAACTCAGTATATTTGGTAGATTACGTAAAGTTCAAAAATGTGGCCCATTTTCTATGTTCTTAAAATTATATCATCAATGGACTCCGCGTTTGACCCCTGCTGAAGTGGCCACTAAAGTTAAAAGATTTTGGTGGTTTTATGCTATCAACAGACATAAAATGACAACAATGACACCAGCTTATCATGCAGAACAATATAGTCCAGATGATAACAGATTTGATTTAAGACCATTCTTGATCGACCCTAAATTCAGCTGGGCTAGTAAAAAAATTGACGAATTTGTGGCTAAACAAGAAAAAGGGAAGTTAGAAGAAGGTGATATTTTGAAGGTTGATTAGACAGTAAAGTTTCTTTTTTTTTTTATCTATTCATTTAAGCTCCTATAAAAAAATGAGTTACAAATTTTGTATACATTTAATATTTAATTTCACTTTTTATTAATATTCTATTCTGTTCTTGTGTTGTGTATTGATGACCGTGCTCTGACTCAGTTTTGCTATGTACTCTGCCCATATCTGTAATTCTTTCGGCATTGTATACGATATTTCAATATGTTCAGATTGGAGGGTGAATTTGACTTAAAAAAATCATTTACAGAGCGAAATGAAAGGCGAGCTCAAAAAGTTTTTTATTTCTTGTAGTTTAAAGTTTCTATGTTCTCATTTTCCCCCATAAAATAGGAATCTTTTTACCCTCACTTTCAAGTTGAAAGTTTCTTTTCCAAAATTCTATCAAGGTGATTGCCACTTTATCAGGAACATCCTCATGAACAAAATGACCTGTCCCAGAATGTCCAAACACAACCAATTGAAATTTTCCTTGCATTTGACCTATCATAAGATTTTTATCCAAAGAATCATCACCAGCTAGTATTAAAAGTTTTGACTGAACCGGACTATTGACAAAATCGGAAGATAGATCATTGAACCAAGTTGGCCAAAATGGTTTGGTAGAAGAAATATCAGCACGCCAGATATATTTGAAATTACCAGAGTTTGAGGGTTTTAGCAAAGCAGGGACACATATTTTAGCGGATTTACGATTATGAAGATACTTATTTTTTATATGCCAATCAATGGCTCTTTCATATGAGTTAAATCCAGCTGGAAGCCTTTGTAAGTACACATCCATGACTCCTAGCGATTGAACAGCGACATCCTCAACAATATCCAACATGACTAAGCCTTTGATAATATTTAATTGAACAAGATTTCTTAGGAATATATCTTCTTCAGAATCTATGCATTCCGTCAGGCTACCTATTTGTGTGACTTGATTTTGCTTCAAATTTGATACTGTATTTGATTTACGCGGAGTTTTTCTTTTAGATTTTGTTAAAGTTTCAGTTAGTACCGCTCCACCAAGTGAATGGCCTATAAAAATTATTGGGCTGACTTCTACTTTCCCTTCGCTGTCATCAATTTTTTTAGGTATTATATCTTTAAACATTGGGTCTATGTCATCCATATATTTCTTCAAAATGAATTTAAAATCATCCACAAAGCTGTCTCGGCTATAATCTATATCATTACTTTTATTTTCATCATCCAATACAACGCTATCTCCATGGCCTCTTGCATCAAATACCAAGATTCCTGGCTTAGAATTGGGGTTTTTGAGTTCAGTCTGAATCTGTTTCTGTAGGGATTCGGAGAGAAGTGAAAATGTCAAAGCCGATGATCCTGCGCCGTGATGAAAAACAAACATTGGTACTTCATGTGAAGTAGGTAAAGTGTAATAAATCTGAAACTCGTTCTTTGACCTTGGGTCCATGAATTTTGCCTCATTGTCAAAGTAGTCTTTCCAAGTAGGCAAATCTTCTTCTTCTTTTTCTTGAGGTATCGAGCTTAGTGATGATGACGATGATTTCAGTGACTTGGACTGATCTAATGATGGCAAAAAAGAATCTACCTCCGAATCTTCAGAAAAATCGAATCCTAGAGCTTGTTCTGCTCTCCTTAACTTATTTTGGAATAATTGCCTTTGAAATTCCGACATCTAGAACCAAATTAGATTAAAATTATTGTGGTTTTTATGTACCTAGAAACAAAATTGAAGTTAAATAAATTTATTTATTCAATAAAATGCGTTAACAAACGCTCTTCAGCAAAATCGGGGGTTTGTTCTTTTTTTTGATTTTTTATTTTTTTTGATTTGAATTTTTTTGACAGTTGCTTTTTGTGCATGAGCTTGAAATGGCTCTCTGTTTTACAAAAATTTGAATGTATGAAAAGATACTTGAGTTTGAAAATCAAACCAATTCTCCTTATAATATTTCTCAAATAAATAAATCGGAAATAAATAGAAAACAAAGGCGGTAACGAGTATATATACATATTAGTTTTCGAATAAACAGAACAAAAAATGAGTAAAACTATTATTTCAAAAACTTCAAAAGAGCTCTTGTCTTTAACTCGATCGATGGTCCCACCTTTGTTACCAAAATTCTACAAGGGTCAATTAGGAAAGATTCTAGTTTTTGGAGGGGAATTTAATGGAGCTGTATATTTTGCTGCTGATGCATCGTGTAAAATTGGTGCTGATTTGGTCCATGTTGTTTGCACCCATGATGTAGCTCAAACGCTCAAATCATACAGTCCTGATTTGATGGTGCATCCTTATTTGATTTCCAACAATGAAGTTTCTGAAAATGAAGAGGATCAAAATCAATTGATAAGCCATAAAGTCTTACCAAAAATTTTTGAGTTGTTGGATAAGGTAGACGTGGTTGCTTTGGGTTCAGGATTGGGAAGAGACTCGATGAATTTGAAAACCGCAGCAAAAGTTATTAAAGAAATTAGAGCTCGTGGATTACCAATAGTACTAGATGCAGATTCATTATTTTTATTGCAAAAGAATCCAGAATTGATAATGGGCTACGAGAAGGCTATTTTAACTCCCAATATAAACGAATTCAAACGATTATTCGAGAAATTGGCTGGAGAAAATACTTTTAAACCTCTTGGCGATCCGACTGATCCCTCCAATGCGATTAAATTATCAAAGTTACTTAATGGAGTCACTGTGGTACAAAAAGGTAGCAAAGATATTATTGCTAAAAAAGATTTATACATTATCAATGATTCAGAAGGTTCAAATAGGAGATGTGGAGGTCAAGGTGACACGTTATGTGGATCAATTGCCATCTTTTATTGTTGGGGACAGAAGTATAAAGCAAAATTGTGGGATCATAACAATAAGATAGAAGACGAATGGATTAGTTTGCTTGCTGCATGGGGAGCAGGAAATGTTGTTAGGTTAGCTTCTAAATTAGCATTCAAACAAATGAAAAGATCAATGCAAGCTAGCGATTTACATATGTTTTTACCTGATGCTTTCGAAGAATTGTTTCCTACTGAAACAGACCACAATTCAAGATTGTGATTAAATATAATATTCAAGTGAACTTTGAAGTGCCCTAAATTTCATTAACGATTTATTGTTTTTCTTTTTTTTTTTTTTTTGCTCTTGTTTTCAAGTGGTCTACTGTTTTTATTTACCAAATTCTCATACTTACAAAATGCGATGGACAAAAAAATCAAAAAGGACTTGGCATTTTAGAATCTTATTTTGAGTGTGTATTTATTTGCATATTTAAAAGGGGTCGTAACAAAATTTAAAATTTATAAGCATTCAGTTGCTCATCAATAGTATATCTACTTTCCATTCAATGATATTGAGAGTTAGTTTAGAATTTAAAAACATTAGCGTTGGTGTAACCTAATTCAGCCAAAGCACCGGTAACTGGGCCTTGGTCAGTTTTAGATACTTTTTCACCAGAAACAGCTTTGTATAATCCAGCTGGACCACAAACAAAGGCTTGAGTTTTTTCACTTGATTTTGGAACAGTTTTTTCCAAGAATTCTTTGGTGACGTAACCAACGTGAACATCTTTGGATTCACCATCAGCTTTGTCGACAAAGTAGTCAACTTTAACTTTTTCTGGGTAAGCTTTAGCTAAAGCATCAATTTCATCTTTCAACAAGATATCGGCTGGAGTTTGAGAACCGTAAATCAAATGAACTTTAGTTTTGTCTTCTGGGTTTTTAGCAACAGATGACAAGATTTGATATAATGGGGTGATACCAGAACCACCACCAATTAAAGTAACTTCTTCAAAAGAGTTCGGAACCCATTTCCATTTTTGGATTGGACCTTTGAAAGAGACAGTGTCAGATTCTTTCAAGTTGAAAACATGGGTACCGAATTTGGAGTTTGGATATTTTTTGATAACAAAGACCATTTCACCTTGGTGGTCAGCATCACTAATTGGAGTGTATGGTCTAATAACGTTGTTACCTTTAGCAGTGACGTATTTGGCCAAGACTAAAGAAGCAGTTTCCAAACCGGAGACGTGACTAGAGGATGGCAATTCGAAAACAATTTCTCTAGAGTCATGGGAAATATCTTTGAAAGATTTAATTTTCAAGTCAATCCAAGCGTTAGCATCAGTGAAGGTTTTTGGGGCGTTGACGACAGCAGCTTTAGCGGCAACAGTGGAGTAGTAGTACCATCCTCCGGCGGCGGCAGCAGCAGCAACAGCAAAAAATCTAACAGCTGGTTTAGGCATTTTTGATATATGTATATAAATTGAATATTAACTAAGAATTGAGATCTGTAAATTTCACAATGTTCAATTGCAATTCAAGGGGATATTGGACGCAATAAATATTATTGGTGGAGGAGTCCAATTGTTTTTATTTTTTTTTTTTTTTTTTTTTTTTTTTTTTTTTTTTTTTTTTTTTTTTTTTTTTTTTTTTTTTTTTTT
>JASTUB010000016.1:0-73487 GCA_031124825.1 Saccharomycopsis vini
AAAAAAAAAAAAAAAAAAAAAATAAAAAAAAAAAAAAAAAAAAAAAAAAAAAAAAAAAAAAAAAAAAAAAAAAAAAAGAAAGAAAACCCCCAATTGAAAAAAATAAAACAAAATGAAAGAAACAGATGCCAACTAAAAAAAAAAATTCAAACGCAACCCCAAACTTTTTTGTAACGAGAGACTAATTATTTTTCTTAATCAACGAGTATGAAAGCAAAATTATTACACTAACACTTTTAGAATAATTGATTATAGTAACGTAATATCATAAATTAATGTCGTTTGGTTTTTGTCCTTCGTTTATAATACCAGTGAGTTAGAAAAGGTGATGAGGTCAATATATATTTGAACGATCTTGATTTAAAAGTAAAGAAGCTTTGCTAAACTATCTTCAACCTTCAATAAGCTATGCTATTATTCTACTTTACTTTTTCCTATCTGTGTTGAATAAAAAGATCAAGGAAGACTAACTTAAATCAAGATCAAGATCTGATATTTGCAGGCAAAGAAAAAAAAAATAAAAATAAAAAAAAAAATTTTTTTTTTCTTCTACTTAATTCTCAGCGTTTGAAAAAAAAAAAAAAAAAAAAAAAATTTGCATAAAAAAAAATTACGTTTGTTTTTTTACTGAAAAAAAAAAAAAAAAAAAAAAAATCGAAAAAAAAACCAAAAAAGAAAAAAAAAAAATTGTACCGCCAGTCCGGTGCCTACACTTTCAAAATACTTTGTAAACTAAAATTATTAAAAATTGAATCAAAAGCTGAAAAAAACACAGAAATATAGATAAATATATGAACAAAAAATAAAAAATTAAACATAAAACATAAAACATGTTATAAAGATATGGAAGAACTAAAAATTGAAAAAAAAAAAAAAAAAAGGATAGAAAAAAGGTCTATTGCCATTCGTAGAAACGGAAAGTTCTACGTTCCATAGTTTCACCTGCATATTGGTCATTAACTTTATCATTGAGCTTGTCTATGTCAACCTTTGTAAGATCTATAGTAACATCCTCATTAATATCTTTCAATAACTGGCACAGATCATAATTCACGGCCTCTATATTGTTGCCTTGAAACCCTACCCAGGGCCCAAAGAGTGGCTGAATCAATTTCGGATTTATATAACTTTGATTCGCGTCTTTTTCTTCATCAAAAGTGTTTCTTCGTTTGCGAAGAGTGATTTCCGTGACATTTAAAAGTCTTGTTGTTTCTAATGATTCAGTGGAGGAGCTATTTTCAAGCTGTGTGCTTGTGCTAATGTCTGCACCATCATCAAAAACACTATCATTAACTTCATGTTGCGAAGTAACAATTTCGTCACGAAATGGTGTCTGTATTCTTTTATTTTTAGGATTTTTAATGGCTCTTAAGGCAATGAAATGCAACAATGGTTTGTGGTATTTCTCAAATCTGTAATGAAACCAGATAGTAATACCAATCAAAGGAACCAAAGAAATTGCCAAGATTACTGCATTTTCTAAAGCCAAGGTTCCGATCATTGTTAACTCAAATAAAATCAATCCAATAGTCAATCTATGAATTATTATTGCCCATACTTTACCAGTCGAATGTTGTGGGTGAATCATAGAATAAATTAGTTGATATTTATAAACAAAGTAGCCCAAAACAAAATAAATTAGACCAGATGCCAATAACTTTATCGAAATTATAGAGTATATTATAGTAATAACAAATATCAAAATATGTTGAGGCAATATTAACCCAAAATCAAAAATCTTCGGACTGTAATACAAATATCTCAATTTTCTAACACTTAATTTAGTCGAACAGAAAACTTGCAAGAACTTATAATATCCAATAACAAATACATCTCCAAACTGCATCAATTTATATGGAAAAATACCAATGCCTTGCAAAAGGATCAAATCATTGTAGAATAAAGATAACTTTTTGATGGAATTAGCTAGTTGATAAGCAATCTTTGTTGTATCCTTAAAATATGAAAAATAATTAGCCGCAGAACCTGCAATGGTGAAAACTAAAAATAAGTTGAAGAATGTATAAAAGAAATTTTTGGAAACTGTTGCTAATTCCACATCACCATTAGAGTAGAAGTATTGCTTAGTTGACAAATAACTATAAAGATAAGGAATACAAGCATTCAAGGCAGTGAACAAAGTAGGTGGTAAGATACCAGTAACAAGAGTTGTTAACCATTTAGATTCCGCAATGATTTGCCCTAATTTAGGCCAAAACTTGGTAATAGTCTCGTTGTTGATTAATGCAGCTAAAGATGAAACAGGGAAAATCAAAGCAACTGAGGAAATGATGAATAGGATTGTGATAGAATAGTTTTGAATGAATTTGGTAACAGGTGAAATTGCAAAGTTTTCCCAGATGACATCGGATGGCGATGGTGCCAAAGACGTCAATAAATGATGCGCTTTTGGATCAACAACGGCTTGAGCGAGCATTTGGGCCGAAGCAACGGAATCCATGGTAACAAATGCAGAATCAGAGGCTTTGAAACTGTTTTCCAAACGAAGCTTCTCTATGTCGTAATCAACCTTTTTCAACTGAATAAGATAATAATTTATTATATCAACTTTCGCACCAAAAAGACCTAAAAATCCCATTCTCATAGTTGGTCTTTTTTTCTTTTTTCCATCCCTGCCCACTTGGTCACCTTCATTTGGTAGCTTTGCCACTACTGACTGAGGAATTTTATCCCTATGAATATTGGTATCTAATCCAAGATAAGAAATGTATGCAGCCTCTAAATTTCTGATTGTGGTATCCCTTTCTTTCATATAATGATCTAATACGTCCCAGTCTCTGTTGAAATGAATTTCTACCACTTTACCAATTTCAAGCTGCTCAAGATGATACTTCAAATTAGCTTCATTTCTCAATCTCTTCGGTATACCATCAACTCTAATTGTCTTGTCGGTGACAGAATTTTGAGAGCCTAAATAGCTTTGTCGAATAGCTATAATTTTCTTTGTTTGCTTTGATAAAAGTTTTAGGCTTAAAATTATAAAAACATAAGTGAACACAGCATAAACCCACAAATATGAAGGAAATTCTTCGTATTCTGGAGGAATGATAGGCTTTTTTTCATCATTGAATAGAAAACGATCCAATATCCAAGAGAATTTAAACATTGTAACATTTTCATCATCATCACCATCATCATGGTGATCATAGTGACCTGTGACATAATATCTTATAGGGCTAATAATCAAGAAACTTATTAATGTTAAAACGGCAAATATTTTTATTGAGATTTTGAAAAAACACAAAAACACATAGGCGTCTAAGCCGGAAAATGCCAATACCTCTTCATCTTTTATGTAAATAAGCTTTGCAATCCACAGGAACCACGACTTTGGTAATGATTCAATATCATTTCTTCGTAGAGATCTCAATGAATAGATTTGTGGATATCTTGGTCGCAAATAGCAAAATACCAAGAAACCAAAAGCACCAATAATTATTGAGAAAATTAACTGTGAAAGAAAAAGTCTCTGGGGAATCTTGCTTGGATCCAACCCAGGAAGTGGATCACCATTATCGCTCATATTTTTCCTGAATTTTTGAGGTTTCTTTCAAATCTCTTGAAAGTAATTCGTATTATACAAGAAGTCCATCTTATTACAATAAAATCACCGATGAGAAACGCGTAACTTTTTCTTGCTTTATGCGCCTTTGTAGGGCGTTTAGGAGTTGCTTGTCAGGTCATCTGGTAAGCTTCGCTTATGATTAATTAATTGATGTGAAATAAACTGTATATTTTGAGTACGGCGACCTTACCTTTACTTCATGAAATCAATTAAAGATAAAATAAATATACGAGATTATAACACTATAAATAAGAAAACTAGACAAATGTCTAGTTATCGTTTGATATCACACCGAAAATTAGTAATCATTATCGCATGTCATGTATATCAGGGTGTAGCAAGGGGCTTCGAAAAATTATAGATGTTAGACAAGTCAAATTTTCCTAGTTATAGAACTGATTCTATTGAATTTTGACTTTTTTGTCTTCTTTTCCATCTTTATGTGATTTCATCATAATGTTTTTTTCACTCTGAAGAATGCACTTACATCTCTGTGTATTTGCGAGTGCCTTTAGTATACAAACATGCAATGTTCTTTAGTTGTACTCAGTTTTTTCTGCGCGTTATGATACCAGCCAATAAAATTGCTAGAATGTTAAGAGCTCTGGTTTTTTATAGTGAAAAAAAATGAAGAAAAAAATCACAAAAAAATTACAAAAAACAGCAAAATAACACAAAATACAGCAGATTTTGCTAGGAAAAAGTCATCAGACCCTTACCTGAACCACCCAGACCCAACCCACCACCCAATCCAGTCTTTTCCTGTAAAAAAAAGCGTTGTTTTTCGTTGTTTTTTGATGGTGGTCAGGTAGCGGGAGTGCGCTTACGCGCGCAGAAAAAACTGAGTACAACTAAAGAATACTCAAACATGCATATCCTATTCTATCTCAGTCAAGCTACAAATCTTGTCTAGTTTTCCTTGTGTGGTGTTATAATTTTGTATGTTTTTTTATTTATTTTTTTAGTCTTTATCTCATAAAGAAAAAGTGCTGCTACTTAAAATTTATAGCTCATCAACTATTACTAGTAATCCGCGAAGCTCACCAGCTGACAATGCTACGGATTCTCGGCCACGTGTGCATCATGTTACAGTGCCTAATTGAAAATTAACAATTCTATGTTATATATAAAAGCTCAAGGATATCTAACTTCAGAAAAGAAAGAGAAAGAAAAATAATTTAGAGAGAGAGAAAAAAAAACAAAAAGAAAGCAAAAGAAAGAAAGACAAAAGACAAAAAAAAACGAAACTGAATGACTTGACAAAGAAATCTGGAATGAAAAAAACTTTAGAATACAACTAGAATACAAGAGACAAACACACAAAAGAAAAGAAAGAAAGAAAACCCAGAAAATTAAGTCCAAAACAAAGAGTTAGGACTTTCAGAAAGTTCACAAGGTAGTAAAACATAAGAGAGAAATGTAAAATAGAAAATAAATTTGTAGAATTTTTTACCGCACACACAAATAAAATTAAAAATATAGAATACCAAAAAACTGTTGGAAAAAGATAAGTTCAGAGGTTTCTAAGCAGGAATAATAATAAGAAATCCATAGCATTTAAAATAAAATATTTTTACTAAAAATTGAACCCCAATCCCAACAAATATCAGTTGAACTTTTAACCAGCATATAATACAAATGATTGGTCATTAACAGCTTTCATTATCCTGAAAGATTTTCTTTACCACCATACCCTATTGTGCCCGTCACGTTTGTTTGCTTTTTAGGCGAGGGGGATTCTGAATTACTTTTATTGCTAACATTTAACAGTTTCTTACCAACGGGCTTTTTACTTCTATTCTTCCATATATGAGCAATTTCTGCTAATTTTTTCTTCCTTTCATCTTCATTGGTCATGTATGATGGCTTTGGATCATAGTACTGGTCACATTTCAAACTAATCTTTGCACAGTTTTTGCAAACTGGTCTGTCTTCATCACACTTCTTATGTCTGATACGACAAGTCCAGCAACCCGTTTTGGATCTAGGGGCGGTTGCAATTCTTTTTCTACCATTTGGGGTAGGTTTGAGAATAAATGTTCCTTTATTATTAGTACTCTTCGTTGGTGAGGACATTGCAGATTTGGTAGGAGAGGATAGTGTCAACCCAGACATTGCTTTTGTAGGAGATCCTGGTGGAGTGCAGCCTATATAATGTGTCCCGCCATAGAATGCTTGCATTGGTGAGCCGATTCCAGTCTTCACTACAAAAGAATTATCCAATTCATTGGCTCGAGTTAAGTAAATATCTCTTTTTGGTGAGCCCGGTAATGAGCCTTGTATAAAATTACCATGACCGGAACTTGGTGACATTAATAATGAATCGTCACCCAATATTGTATTTGCCGAACCATCAATGAATGATAATTTTTCATTTAAAGCAGGAATGGATTTGAAAGAAGTTGAATGAGAGAATTTCCCTATTCTGCTTGGAGACCCAAGTTTTGGGGATTTGGAACTAAAAGGTTTCAATTTTGGCAATTCCAATTTTGTGGCTGAGCCGGCTCTTGAATGAGTTGGAGTGAATGTATCTATGCTCCTTTTTGTCAATACTGGGGCCAATTCCTGACTATTCAACTCCTCAATCAAATTATCAGTACTTGGTAGAATGTCACTTTTGTCATTCATCTCGATTAGTGATGTTGAGTTCATTATTGTAGTATCGCCTTCATCAAAACCATCTCTATCTGACTCATGTTTCATTATGGAGCTTCTAGCACTATTGGTGATGTTATTACCACCACTACTATTAACCCCCATAGAAGTTTTGCCAGGAGCTCTCATACCTGATAGTTGATTAGGATTAAGGAAGACTGCTTCATTAGATTTACTCTCAAAAGCCGGTAAGAGCATTGTTCCATCACTATTATTTTGAGGAATCTGCATTTCGGATTCAAGATCTTTTAAAATATCTTTTGTGGAAATTTCATTGTCTCCATTGTTCAAAAATTCATTTATAAAACTTTCATTGATAGTGAAGCTCATGTCACCTGTACTTTTACTATAGATATGCCCTCCTTTGATCTCAATCCCCAAAGAAGTCAAATCTGTTTGCTTATTCTCTTTTTTCAATAGCTCATTTTTTGGTGTCTTTCGTCCATTGATATCGACAAAATCATCTAGGTCAATAAATTTGTTAAACTCCTGATTATTAAAAACATCTTGATTTTCAGGTATCTGGCTCAACAGACTATTATCACAGATACTGTCGAAATGTGATGTTTGGGTTATAAAACTTGAATTGTTTGGATTCATTGGTGACTGCATCGGATTTTCATAGAAATTTTGATGAGAAATCATGGTAGGGCTTGCTAATTCTGAGATTTCACTTCTGTCTCTTTGATGAAATGGTGCAGAATTTAAAAAGGGTGTGAAATAAGGGTTGTTTTGCATTGCTTTTATTGAGTTACTTTTACGATGACAAAATTGGGAACCCTCATGGGTATTTGAATCCATAACTGGAAACAGAGTGATAAAAGCTTGTGGTTGTAGTTGTATTTGAGACTGAGGCTGAACAATTTGTTTCTGTTGTTGACTTTTCTGTTGTTGGATCTCTTGATTTGTAGTAAACATTTCTGTTGAAGATTGCAATGGAGTATCAGCAGAGCTAGGAGTTTCATAAGTCGATGAATAATCAGATTGAGAACCTGAGCTCATAGGCATCAAAAAATTTGGAGCTTTTTGATTGATGTTCACATTGGCATCAAACATTTGATTGGTGAAGTTAAAATCACTGAATTGATTGACTTGAAAATCATCTATCTTGAAATCATCAATCACAGTATTTGGGATATGCTGCCCTATAAAGTCGCTATCTGAAAAGTTCATGTCTTTCAGATATCTTTATTTTTGGTAACTTATTGGATATTTAGTGAGCCCAGATGTTGTTGGTTATCTTGGATGAGTTTATTATCTTGGATGAGTTTATTATCTGTGAGATATCTTTCTTTACTACTCTGTCGCCCTATTACCTTTTTTTTTTGGTCAAGTCAAGAATTTATTTGAACTTAAATCCGACGACGATCAATTTTAATAATATTGTCAAAATCTATTCTGTTGATAAGTATAATTTTATTGATGTAATGAATGACAAGTTGATTAATTTTTAGAAAGACTTGGGAGCGCGAACGTGATTTGAAGAAGTGAAAACTTAGAAAATTGAAAAAAATTAAAGAAAAAAAACATCTTTTATTATTTTAAACATGGTCTCAGCTCTTGTTGTTTAGGTCTTTCCATTTATAGCTTTACATGCATACACCCACGGCATTGCAGTGTTTATTTTTACAAAAAAGGAAATTTGTGCTAGTAGCACTACTGTTTATCTGCTTACGAAGCTTATAACCAAACATTCCCATATAAAAAAAAAAAAAAAAAAAAAAAATATATATTACAATATACAACTACTGTATATACTTTTTGAACCCAGAAGCTTTCAACCCAATTGGAAAAAATAACAATTGAAGCTGTTGTTGTGCAGAAAAATTGAAACCTAGAATTCAAAGAGAAGCTATCATGAGGGCACCATCAATATAGAATGATCTACCTTCTATTTTCGACCTTTACGTACTTTTTGACGTGTTTTTTTGTTTTTTTTTCCTTCAACTCAATTTTTGCGTATTGAGTTATTAGTAAATTTTATAGCAAGTCTGTTCAATTCATGCTAAATAAGCATTGAATTCAGTGGAAAAACTGTGAAAATTAAAACCCCCAGTATTGTAAAGTTATGATTGACCAAGATATAACCTGAATTGTTAATAACGTTTGTAATCGTCATCCCGATAATAATATAACAAATGTCATAATCACATAACAACAAAGAAACTTATTTGATCCTTTGATCAGCTGGGATATAATAGGTTTTAAAGATCCAAGCTCATGTTTTGTTCGGCAGACTGGACAGGCGTAACAACAATACAAAAATAAAACATGAAATAAAAAATGTATACAAAGTCTATGGACTCGATGTATTTTGCTTTCTATATATACACATCATGGCTTAGCTAAAGGAGTTTATTTACCCCAATTAAGACCCCAATTAAGACCCTTGTACCTAATCATGGAATAAATATGCGCCAAAACTTTTTTCAATCTTTTTTCATGCTGTTCTTTTTCCACTCTGGTGGTTAACAAGAATTCATGCAGCCAAATGTGAATTGAAAACGCGCAAGTTTTGGAACTCTGGGGTTGACTAAATCTATTTACGTTGAGTTTTAACAGCTTTGTCAAAAATATCATGTAATTTAATAAATGAACTAGAATAAACTTTATCAAAAACTTTACTGCTAACAACAGCCTGCAAGTTTTCAGTTGTAATCTCTTAGATATTATTAATGACCCCATCAATTTTGTTGATTGAGATTCCTTTTTTAAGATCAACTACAGATCTGCAATGGGCATGATTACCTGTCATAATTAACGAATAAATAAATAAAAATAAAACAAAATAATAGCAAATATTAGGATATGTAAAATGTTAATATAAATATAGCTTGGTAATTGAACAATTAAACAGTTCAGAAGAATAGGCAATTCAAAAAAAAAAAAAAAAAAAAAAAATTAGAAACAGCAGTTAAAATTCAAACATAATAAGTAAGAAAAATAAATGTAAATCTCTCCAACTATGATTAATATGAAATTAAAAAGTTAAAGTAAAAGAGAAAAGAAGAAAAGTATTTGTATGGAAACTTTTTCACCAAAAAATTGAAAATATTCCCAATGAACAATAGAAAAAAAAAAAAAAAAAAAAACATTTCATCACGCAATAGAAAGTAAAAAAGTAAAAAAAAATACTAAAGAATGATAAAAAACAAACAATAAAAATTGTAAGTTAGTAAGAATTTTAGCGGAGTAATAAAAAATGAATGGATCGGGAATCGAACCCGAGTCTCATGCTTGGAAGGCAAGAATGATAACCACTACACTATCCATCCAATTTCTTGAGAAGAAGCGCAGAGGTAACTATCAATTTTGAGACAATCTAATTATGAAAATTTGAAACTCACCTATAGTCTTATTATACATGAGGGGTTTTGTTTTTATCATTATATTCATTATAATGGTAATACCATTAGTTTTATTTCCCTACGAGATAGAAATGATGTCCTTTTTAAGGTTTTTTCCCCTTATTTAGTGTATTATTTTTTCATTTAATGTACGACTTTTTGTGATGCTAAAAAAAAAAAAAAAAAATCAGGAGAGTTTTGTTTCGTTGGCATATTTGTTAGTATCAATACAACCATTGATCCCTGCTTTTAGCAAAATTTGATGACCTTTCTATATTTTTCTCTCTATTCAATATATAGTTAGTTCATAAATACACGAATCATTTGAATGTGAAACAACTCAAAATCCTTTTTCAGTATGTTTTTTTCAGAATATAATTCTTTTACTTTTACTCTATTTTATTTTATTCTATTTTATTTGACTTTCTATTGTGTGATGAAATTTTTTCGTCGCCATGGTTTTTTTCTATTGTTTATTGGAGACTTTTTCAACATGAATGCTGAAAAAATTTCTCTACAAATATATTTCTATTCTCCTTTTTTATTTTATTTTTTTATCCACTTAGATAAGAGGGGAGAGAGATTTATGTCTATTTTTATTACTTATTATTTTTTAATTTTAATTATTCTTTTGAATTTTTCCTTTGAGTTGTATATTCTTCTTAACACTTTTATTGAATTATATTCATATTATTATATTCATATTATTATTCCAAAACTCACTATTTTTTAAATTAATTGTGATTTAAAATAAGAGTTCAATACTTTATTATTATTATTAAAAATCTAACTGATAAAAATTTACTCTTAAATTTATAAATTATTACGCTATATTCTATTCTACATATTGTATATTTGTTATTCTTTTATCTTTTATTTATTTATTTATTGATTAATTATATCAGCTGAAGATATCTATTTCAGATCTGAAATTGACGAAACTGCAAGTTTCATTCCTCATATTGAAGATGATAAATCCAAGATTATAACGAGGCTCTTGACCCTGCAAATAGATCAGAATTTACTGAGTTATCGGGAAATATTGATGATATTCGTAAATTACTTTCTCAATTAGTCACTTCTAACGAAACTAGAGATACGAGAGAAATTATCTCAGCAGTTGATTTGAAAAAAGAAATCTTAATTAACAAAATTGATGGGGTCATCAATGATATGAGATTACAGCTAGAAACTTACAGGCTATTATTAGTGGTAAAACCTTTGATAAAATTCATTCTAATTTATTTAATAAATTGAATGTTATTTTTGACAGGGCTGTTAAAACTCAAAAATAAGTCGTTCATTGTCCCTATAGGATCGCAGAGCATAAGGTTCCAATTGGTTCCTCCTTCGATCTACTTCCATAAGGATATAAATAAGTTGGTCCCATTTGATTAAATCGTGCAAAATATAAGAGGATTGCTTAGTAAAGCATTTGAAATGGATTGATGATAAACCACAGACACTTTTAATTTGTTTAGTGAAAGAGCATGTGTGGAGAATGTGATGAATTATATTTGATTTGTTGCCATCATATTTGTATCCACAATGTGAACAATCTTTAAAGAAAGTCCAAATTTGTGAACCAATGAGAGCGAAATATAAATTTTGAAGTTTGGCTGAATAAATGAGCAGTAATTTCTTGAACTTACCCCAAAATATTTGCCAATCTTGTTGAGAAAAACCAATAGCATTCGTTATGGTTTCACTTTGTGCACCTTGCAGTTTCTTTTGCTGTTTTTTCTTACTCATCAGCCTTAAATTATGATTATTTATTTTTCCACCATTAAAATCAATTATAATATCATTTAATAGATCATTTTCCAAATGCGATTGTATAAATTTGGCTCTTTGTTCTATAGTTAATATTTGAAGTGACATTGGTTTTTCTTGCATGCGAATGGTATTAAACAAAGATGATATCCATGTTTTTTCATATGAATTTGAGACACGCAGCGTTATTATTGCATTTCTAAGAGAATGTGTTATATCTTCCTTCTTATTTACTAAAATTGGATATCCTGCCATTACCAGTACACATGGTGTAGTTAAAATTTGTGTAGGAGACATAATTATGTCTTTATATTGAACAAGGTGTGTTCTAATAAAAGAATCAATTATCGATTGAATTTTAGATTTGAAATATATTGAATAGAATTGTTTATTTGAATTGGTAATAAGGGAGAGAATGATATTGCAATGATTACCAACAAATTGATCTTCAATATGTAATAGGCCAAACCCACCTTGAGATGGAAGCATTTCCATTTTAGCTATACTAATACCTTTAGGTTTAAGTGGTGCTATAACTATCTTTTTTAACAGAGAAATTTCTTCAGGTAGCATTGGATTGAAGGGTTCACGATAATACATACGAGAGAAAACATACGTATTGAGCGCTAATGCCTTTTTGCTAATGGTAATTCTCCAATATTGGTAGTAAAGAGCATTCGTCTTATTTTTATGAATTTATCATCCCAAAGAGAAGGGGGATACTCATGACCAAGAAAAATTGTTTGTTTACATTGGCATAAAGGACATTTTAAAAATTTTATCATTACCTAGTTTTTGTTCATGTTTATCATCATTAAAAGTGGAGAAATAAAGTTTGGATTTCTGTTGGTTAATTTTAAAATCACTTAGATGACAGAACTGAGAAAGAATTTGAGCAATTTTTAAAGTGTCTAATTTATCATTTGAATAGAAATTCATATCATCAGCAAACGCTGTGAGTTTAATATTATCAAAAACTCCAGCATAACCTTGCGTAGTGATGCCCTGAATTGTATTTAAAATTTGTTTTAATAAAGGTTCTAATGCAATAACAAATAAACTACTGCTAATTGGTAATCCTTGCATGGTACCTCTATGTAATGGAAACCATTTTCCTGATTCTCAATTTATCAGTACTCTTGCTTGTGATGTGGCAAATAATGCAACAATAGTATTGCTAAATTTATCTCCGAAATTTAAATATCTCATCAATTCTATGAGATATTGTTGCAGCACCATGTCAAAAGCTTTGTAAAAATCAATGTTGGTTATTTTCGAATTTTTGAATGTGTACTTTGTTTTCCTTAATTTATAAAAAATTGTAAAAAATGATGCTGTGATATCATTCGACAGCCTCATTGGAATGAAACCAACCTGGTTTGGATTAATAAGATCATTTAATAAAGGTAGTAATCTGTTATCGAGAATCAGTGTATAAATCTTTAAACACGTATTGGTGAGAGCAATTGGCCTCATAGTATTAAGTGTAATATTGTTATTATCCTTCGGAATAAGATGAATCTCAACTTGCGCATAATGAAGAGGAAAAGAATGTGTTGTAAAGATGCTATTAAATTCTTCAAGTAATAGTTGTAAATTATCATCACCAATTTGTTGATAGGGGGTAAGCAGAAAAGCCGTCAATACCCCTTTCAGAACTAGAATCTTGTTGATTTATAGCTGCTAATAACTCATTTAGGGTGATTGCTTGATCTAATGATTAGCCTGCTGAGGATTTAATTTCATTTTATCACATGTTGAGCTTAAGAATGAAAATAGATCATTATAATAAAAATGTGGATTTGATATCTTTGTAGAAGAATATAAATTCTTATAAAAATCAGTAGCATCAGATAGTTTTATTTTACCTTGATGTGCTTGCCTAATATTGGTTTTGAATATAGGGTTCAAGGTAGAATAAATATCAGATATAGTGAGTGATGAGATAGAAGGATTGGTTGAATTAGAATATGATAACTGAGGTGATAAAGAATGATTTGAAGATGATTGCAATGATTTTTTTTATCGATTTGCCAAAATCAATGTAAAAGTTTTTAACTTTCATTTGTAGTTGAAAATATAGTAGACGAATGAAAGAATAATTGGTTGTTTTTAATAAGATGATGAAAAAATTGAGGGAGACGGAAGTGTCTAGCATGAAAATAATTCTTTATTGAAGAAATATTGAGTGATAAAACAAGATGCGATGAAAAACCAGATGAAGAATGTGTAATTTTCATGACATTGTTTTGGTACATGTTGGAAGTAATATAGAAACGATCTAATCTTCTTTGTGTTTTGTAATGTGAATTTGTAAAAAGAACTTGAGTGGGTGAATTTTCACGAAAAATGTCAACTAAATTCATGTCTTGTAATATTTGTTGTAATTTTTGCAGTGAATGTAAGTTCTGAGATGCCGCAGTGTTGTTGGATGAATCAAGTGATGAATTTAATATCATATTAAAATCACCCACTAGTAAGATTCCAACATCTTGCAGGAAGAGATTTTGTAGATAATGGTTTACTTTGTCTTTTATGACGTGATGTAGAAAATTGAAAAAAGATATTTGTGAAGATGAATCATTGTAATTATATATATTAATGATCCATAATGGTTTCTGATTATGTTCGATGAGCACATCTGTGATTCTGAATTGATGAAAATTTTTTTTTTTTTTTTACCATCACAAAAAGTCGTACATTAAATGAAAAAATTATACACTAAATAAGGGGAAAAAACCTAACAAAGGACATCAGCTTTATCTCGTAAAGAAATAAAACCTTCGAGATGTAGAGCCGATAATATAATTCTTTCTGGTTATTCCTGAAACAAAAAAAGGTTGTATAGTGTAGTGGTTATCACTTTTGGTTTTGATCCGAACAACCCCGGTTCGAATCCGGGTACGACCTTTTTCTACTCTTACGTGAGATTTGATGTGAACTAAACTCATTCTTTTTTTAACGTTGATTTCTTTTTTTACTGCCAGGGTACAATCCTTTTACTTTTAATTTAATCTTATTTTATTTTACTCAAATTTTTAATTTTAATTAATCTTTTGATTTTATACTTTGATTTTACACTTTGATTTGTATATTCTTCTGAACAGTTTTATTCCTGAGTCATATTCATATTATTACTATAAAACTAACTATTTTTTGAACTTTTATTAATAATTGTTATTTAAAATAAAAACTCAATAAATTATCGTTATTATCAAAAATCTAACTGATATAGTCTTAGTTTGTAAAGTATTAGGCTGTATTCTATTTTACATAATGTAATATTTGTTGTTCTTTTATCTTTTGTTTATTTATTTATTCATTAATTAAGTCAATTGAAGATAACCATTTCAAATCTGAAGTTGACGAAACTACATGTTTCATTCCTCATATTGAAGATGATAAATCCAAGATTAGTGAGGCTGCTCACCCTGCTACTAGGTCAGAATTTACTGAATTATTTAAAAATGTTGAAGATATTCGTAAATTACTTTCTCAATTAATCACTTCTAACAAAAGTGAAGATAAGAGAGAAATTATCTCAGAAGTTAATTTTAAAAAAGAAAGTAAAATCGATGGGGTCATCAATGATATTAATGAGATTACAGCTGGAAACTTACAGGCTATTATTAGTGGTAAAACCTTTGATAAAATTCATTCTAATTTATTTAATAAATTGAATGTTATTTTTAAGCTATTAAAACTCAACAGTAGGTATTTAAACGACCGCTAAAACAAGAAAAATAATTTCTGGGATTGATTTAGTACCCCAGCTTTCATTTGTCCTTCGTACTATATTAAATTTTTCAACATAATACATAAAACGGTCTATTTTAACCATTTTTTTATTTTCATGAATTGCCATAATCAGGCTTTTCCAACTTAACTGCATACCTATATCTGTTTTACTCCATAATTGCTTTGAGATTTGACATTGAACATAATAGTGGTTGATATAGTCTATTTTTGTTTGAGCAGGTGTCTCTGAGTGATTTTCCGGAGTAGTTACAATATTTGCAAGGGCTATTTGTGGATTTGAATAATGTAAGTCCCAAGTTCATAAGATAGGTGCTCTCCATTGTACCTGGATGTTCCTTTGCTACTTGATTTAGTTTTTTCTAATACTTTTTTTGATGCTTTGGCGTTACATCATGGAAATTTAGCAAAGTTGTGGAAATTTTCGAACTGTTTTTTTTTTCGAACTGTTCCTTTTTGCTTCCTTTTTTAAAATCACAATGGAACATTTCAGGTCTCAATGATCTGTAATTCATAGGAGCTGGGCTTTTTAAAATATTTTGAAATTCGTAATCTCTAATATTTCGCATATGATGAATTGGGTTTTGATTATCCAATTCGAATAGAATTTCCCTTCTTTTAAATAAGCTTTTTCGTTTTTTTTTTTTTTACTTTCGAAAAGATTCGTACATATATGAACTAAACTATATACTAAATAGAGGGGAAAACCTAACAAGGACATCAATTTTTGCTAAATAACAAAAATCAATAGTAAAATTGATATGAACGAATATATCAATGAAACAAAACTTTTTTTTTTTTTTTCGACACGTAAAACTAGATTTATATTAAAATCTATACATATGTTATATAATAATTTGCTGTAACGGGTAATGTGCCCTGAGAATAGCAATTATAATTCTAACAAAATGAAGACGTACAAAAAAAGTCAAGAAATACTCCTGGTAGCCAAGTTGGTTGAAGGCGCAAGACTGTAATGGTAATCACATTAATCTTGAGATCGTGTGTTCGACTCACACCTAGGAGATTTTTTATAATTTTGTCATAAACTACAGCTGCTGAGTGATCGAAAGGATTGACTATTATAACAGCTCCTTTGCCTTCCATATATATACTGTTTCTTTTTTTCTTTTCTAAAACCTAACAACCTGGAGAAACTTTTAACGTGAAGAGTTGAACTCTGTTCGACAAATTAACCACTAATTGAAACAAAACGTACTTCATAAATCAAGAATATTCATTTATTTATTTACTCATTTTATTTATACAGGACTTTTTTAAAATTTTTTTCTCATTTTTTTTTGTTTTTTTGTTTGTTTATTTTCCAGTGAATAATATCTGTAAGCTTCAATCAATTAACATTTCTCAGAAAAAAAAAATAAAAAAATAAATAAATAGACCAAAAATTCAAGAAACAAAAGGCAAAAGACAAAAAAAAAAAAAAAAAAAATGAATAGAAGATACCACAATAGTGAGATAGGATTTGTTTATTGGAATCTTCATTTAGAATACAATACTTTTTTTTTTCGGAATAAATGCATGTACAGTCTACTTTCATTTGATTTTTTGTTTTTGTTTTTGTTTTTTATTTTTATTATTATTATTATTATTATTATTATTTTTCTATTTTCATTATTTTCCCATCTCTTTCAACCACTTGTTATTGATCTAATATTGTCGTCATAATCATCATCATTGTTCTTACTATTGTTATTTGTTATAATCAAATCATTTATAATTCAATACCGTTTTTCTTCAAGTAATCTTTGACGAATTTTTCTTCTTCTGGGCTAGAAGAGTTAATTTGTGGGGTGGTTGGAGCTGCATTCCATGGTTTTGGGACAACAGCTAAAGCAACAGCGCCAATAGTAATGGCGGATAACTGGTTTTAATTTTTAGTTAGTTTTTAACATTCAATTTCTACTGACAACAGATTTGATTTTCCGGTTGGCAGCCCACTTCATTAAATTAAAATTAATGATGTCACAAATGAAAGGGGAAAACAAGTACTTACTTGCCATGGTAAAAATTTTTTACCCAAAATAACGTAAGCAGAACCCATTTTTAATAATAATTTATTGTGATAATATCTGTGATTCGAACCTTTGATAATGTCACCGTTAATCTTTTGAAATGTGATGTTAGTTTTCTGTCCCAAATTTTCAATTTTTTTATTGGGCAGAAAAAAACTAGTTGAAGTTTCAACCGGGTAAAAAATAACATGTTTCGCTGTATTTAGACGCAAAAATCATTTGAAGAAATTTTACACTGTATGACATATGCATGTATATACATTGATATACGTTGATCGATGGATTTCGATTTCGATTTCGATTTTTTTTTTTTATTTTATTTTATTTTATTTTATTTTTTTTTTTTTTATATGTTTTACTTTGAATATCAAGAGAGTTTAAGAGACTTTTAAATAGAACTTATCAGACATAATCCATAGATCAGGGATGAGCCATTCACAATTAGTTCCCTGGAAATCAACTAATGAAATAGAATTATTAAAAGAATTATTTTTCAGTGAAAATCCGAAAGATAAAGTAAAAGCCGTTTACATAGTCAAAGGATATTTAATTCGAGGAAAATTATTACATTCAATAGAATCAACATGTCTACTCACATCTGCTCAACTTAATGATCATGAGTATAGTTTCCAAGAAGATTCGAATTTTTTACCAAAAAATAGTTTCGATACGTCATTTGCCACAAGGATGTCTTATAGTCTTGCATTAATCAAATTTGTCAATGGATTATTGGATCCATATCAAAAAAGTGTTCATGCTATACCATTACATTTAATAGCCAAAAAGTTACAATTACCATCGTCATTTGTTGAGATTCGTCATATTTCTACCCATGAATCATTGCCTTCGTTAGGTATACTTCGACAATTAACTCAAGATGCATTAGATTGGTTATTTGTGAATTTTTGGAATTTGAATGATTTTTCTCAAAATAAATTGAAAAAACAATTTGAACTTAAAAGTAATCCTTTAAAAATAATCGATTCAGATAGATTGATTTTTGAAAAAAAAATTAAAGAAAATTTAAGAGGATATCGAAGATTTCATAGAAATGGAGTTATAATAGTTCCAGAATTCAAGTCCAATGATGAAATGAATCTTGAAACTCAAAAATACTGGGAAAATTTACATTCTATTCGAGATTTCTTAAACCAATCTAGTAATAATAATAATACTAAAACAGGAGGAAACTATAATATTTATCAACTTCTCCAGATTTTGTTTGATGTCTTATGTTTCAAAAACGTTCTAATTATAACAAAAAAGGATATCAAGTTCTCTCAGTTGAGAGTCTTGTATGCACCATTAATTGATTATTTGAGTGCAATTGTCGACAATAATTTACAAAGACAACAACAAGAATACGACAATAATAATGATAAGAAAAACTTTCATCAACTTTTTTTTGAATATATGCTCAATAAAGTTCAAGAATATCATCAACATACAGCAGCAAATAATGCCGATCATGAATACCAATTCAAATCAGATAATGAAATAAAAGTAGTGATAAAATGGTTAGAACATTTTGCGGCTCCAAAATCGGGCAAATCTTTAATTGAAATCCAAAACGTATTGGAAATTCTAGATACATCTTTTTCTTTAATTAACAATAATGAAATAAAAATGTCAATTTTGACAACGATTAGGAAAAATAAATCAAAGGAATCATTATCATCAAACACAAATGAAAAATTAGATGGAATGATACAAAATATTGAATCTTCAAATAATAAAAATGTTGATGGGAAAAACTTAAATAAAAGAAGCGTTGGTGAAGTTGATATTTTAGATGATATACTTGATTTGAAAAAAAGATTAAAGACTACAAAGAATCCAATACAAGAAAAAGAATGCCAACAAAAACCAACACTGTTATTAGGTGAATCTCTGGAATTTTTTGATTGGACTTCAGTGGAGTATTATGAACCTACTCCTTTCGGCATTCCTTTATAGGATTTTTTTTTTGTTTCATCATAGATTTATTTATTTATTCTGTATTATAATTTATAAAAAAAAACTGCATATTACTTATTTATGGCACTATGTTGTATTTTTTATTGTTTTGTTCCTTTTTTTTTTTTTTTTTTTTTTCCCCAACTTTTAAATTAAAATTCTAAAAACCAAACGTAAGTATATCATCATCACTAATACTAAAAAACCAAAAAGCAAGCAAAGAAAAAAAAAGAAAAAGCCAATAAACGAAAAAGAAATGAAATAAAATGTAAAAAATGAGGTTATAATGTAAAACATTTTTGCGGGATATGTCTTTTTCTCTGAAAATCAACACTGATAAAATGAAAAGTAAAAAATGAAAAATAAATATTTAAACAAACGACGGCGATAACAAGAAAAAAAAAAAAATCAAAAAAAAAAAAAAAAATTAAGGCTAACATCAATCAAGCACCCACCTCAACTTTGCAGCTTCCTTCTATACTTTAAAACAACGTCCCCACTGTTTTTCCAAATTTTGGTCTTTACTGTCAAAAGTGTCATATTTAAATCTAAAACTTCATCATTGCACAAAATTTCTAACCAGCTTTCTACTTTAGGTATATTATCATTATTATTAGAATTATTGCTAAACATTAATTTCATTTCTGAAGTCAGATATTGGAATTTTTCAATAACATAAACCAAAATCTTTTTAATTCTAATCATTTCTTGAGCACTCAATCGATTATTACCGCTATGTAAAGGTGGTAAGCTATTAGTATTACTATTCTTGTTATTATTATCATCCTTTGTGCTGTCTGATACTTGGTTATCACTCGATAATGATTCTGGATTTAGGCTACTTCTTCTCAGAACTCTTTTCTTCAGTGACGCACTACTACCATTCGCTATCGTCATATCATCTATAGAGTTAGTTTTTGAATAATGATTATTATTACCGGATTCTAATGGTTTCCATTCTTCAATGATGAAATTGATTTTGTTTGTCACTTTTTCACCCCAATCGTTTTTGAATAATGCGTCACCAACCCAATATGGCAAAGCATCCTTGATTTTGTGATATTCTTCACTTGTAAAATTTGTTTCATTTGAATCAAATTTGTATAGATTGAGGGAATTTCCCTTTAAAGAGAAGGATGATTCGTTAATCAAGACTGGAAAAGAGTGAGTTGTCAATCTTTTAACAACAGGAACTTCAATTATATTAGGCAACACAAATGTAGATTCATGCAATTTTTCAAGACTATCCACACGAAGATAATCGTAACAAATTTTATCAAGAAAATGGCCCACACTATCTTCATTCGCAACATTAATTCGCAACATGGAAGAGTTAACTGATTTATTAATATTTTGTGTACTAAGTTTCTTCATTGATGATGTTGATGAGAATTTATCAGTTGATGCATGCGATGAAGAATCTCTCTCTTTTTCTTTTTCTTTTTCTTTGTCATCTTTTTTACTTTTTCTTCCAAATCTTGCAAGTTTTTTAAATTTTCCTTCTTCCGATACAGAATCATTATTTTCATTACTGGTTTTATTTGTTTGATTTGTATTTGGTGTATTTTTATTTCGCTTTTGCGTATTTTTTTCGTTCCATTCTTCTTCAAATTTCGCATATCTTGGATTTTTTGTAATTTTATTTATATCCAATTCTTTTTTAACCAAACTTTGTCTGAAGGAAGCGTCTTTTTGAATCACTTTTTGCATGAAATTATACAACAAAGATTGTAAAACAACTCTTCCTAAATTGATTTTTGTTTCATCTAGTGGGTTTAGTCCTTCTTTTTTGATTGAATGAATCAATTTTTTACCAAATGTAGCTTCCAATTCATCAAGGTACACTTCACAATCGTTAATTGAGCTACTAGTAATAGTTAAAAATACCTTACCAATTTTGCATTGGACAGAACACCAATTAGGTAACGTTTCTTTAGTTTGAAAATTTTCAATAATTGACTCAAATAAATGCTCGCTATTCTCTCTTAATCGACGTTCATATTCATCATCATCCAAATCTTCTGATGATAGATCAAAACCAGAGTCTTCATAGGTATGAAGAACTTTCCCAGTAATAGCGTTCCAAACTTCCACAACTCCAATATCGTTCAATGTAACTAATGTACGTCTATCATTTAATATTCGAGCCTTTATAACTGCTGGATTTCCTTTGAGGGAAAAAGAGCTTTCATCATGAACTGGGGCAATTGATACATAACTTTCTGGAACAGGATCAGTCAAGATTTCAAACTGAAATTTGCTTTTAGTATTATGGTTGGTCTTAGTATCGGCAATATCCTGGTTTTCGTTATGATGTTCTTCTTTTTCTTCTTCATCTTCGACATTGATGTATTGTGAATTAACTGTACCATTCAAGTTTGAAAAACTACTTTCTAAGCTCAAATTTTTATCGTAATCCATTTCTTTTTCATCACTAAAGCCTGAGTTAAAGCTCATTGTATCACTTAAATTATCAAGTAACGACATACTGGTTGCTCCATACATTCCCATTGGGCCAGTTGGGCTATCTAAAGATGGATGTCCAATTTCAACAGAAAGTTGTGATACTAGGTCATAAAGATCTTCATTACTTTCATCGCCAACAGCCGCGGCTTCTTCCAATGGGCGGGTTTTAAGATAATGTAAGAAATTAGATTTTTGGCTCAAGTATTGATGGGCAACGACATCTTTCAAATTGACATTCGAATAGCGATGAATGGTGTTATCATCAGTAGCACACCAAATAGAGCCATCTTGGTCATTTAAAGAATTATTATTGTTATTCTTGTTGTTTTCTGGTATTAATGAACTTGATTCTACCACTAATGAATTAATTCCACATTGTTGTTTAGCAACAAGAGTAGAGATACCCAAGTTTTCATTTAATTTGGAAGTTAGTAATTCAGTTTCTGTCATATCCAATTCCAGCTCATTGTCAGAAGAAGACTCAGAAAGATAACAGCCTCGTAAATCAGTTTTATATATATAACCATCTTTATCACCAGAATAAAACACTCTAAAATCATCAAAAGAAGAGTATAAGGACCATACCGAAAAATTGTGCATATTGAAGGTTTTATAAACCCTATTATTTTTTAAAGACCATAGTTTTATTGAAGAATCTGATGACCCACTTAATAGCCACTCGTCAGACATGGTCAATGAACGAATGCAATCAGTATGACCCACTAATTTCATCACGTTGTTTGAATGTGAACGAATATCAACTAGACTAATGCTATTTTGGGTTCCCCCATGAGCAATTACATTTCTAGTAGCAGACATGGCATAAACAGAACCTTTATCTTGATGGTTATAATAATTGGACCCAACAGTATTTGAATTAGTTGAAGCTGAGTAGGTTTCAACAAGAGTGTTTCTGGTTAGATCCCATATTTTTATTTGTTTATCCAAACCTGATGAAGCAATCCAATTGGAGGAAGGGGATGAAGATGAAGAGGCCGATGAAGAAGATGAGTGTAGTGATTGCTGTTGGAATGAAGAATAAGGCAAAGCTAAACAAAGTACATAATCATTGTGGTTACCCAAAGTGACTTGAGAATTTGTGTTATAGTTCCAATGCTTTACTAACAAGTCTGAAGAGCAAGATACAAGCGAGCTTGGGCCAATAATTGCCAAATCATTAACCCATCCAGTATGTAATTGTTGACTTTTACTCAAAATATATGGTTGATTACCAGAATCGACAAACCCTACACCTGATTTATTAATTTTTGTAGTGATGTCTGCAATATAAGAATTGTTGAATTCTGTATTGCTTGTATCACCCAAAGTAAAGTCATCCTTATTGATGCTCAAACAATGTCCATTATTTGACAGCTGCTGCTGTTGCTGTTCCTTTTGCCATAATTTTACAGTACCGTCTCGTCCTCCAGAAAACAAGTTTCCCCGACGTTCTTTGATGCAATTGACACCACCAATGTGGCCTTGTGACAGATGCAAATCATCATCAAGAACATATGTTATTGATTTAGAAGCAGAATTTCTAGGAGCCATTTTGTTCTATTTCTATTTTATATTATTTAATGTTGAACCCCAGTGGGACATTGGTAGGTTTTTTTTTTATTTTTATTTTTTCATCTCCTTCTTTTGTACAACTCAAAAAGGATGGAAATTTAAGCGCCTTCACAAAAAAAAAAATACGATTCTTTTCCTGTGTTTCACCCCTTTATTTGGGGGTGTATTTGTCGGCAAAAAAAAAAAAAAAAATTGCGGAGCAATAATAGTGGGGTGCGTTTACACCCCACTAGCCATCGCTATTAATTCTAAATAATTACTGGTTGAAAAGATAATAATTATGATAATATTATTTATACTAGGAAAGTTTTGGTGTGAAAAAGAAAACTATGAACCAAATTTAAAGTGAAAACAATTTGAATTATATATTCCCAAAAGAAAGAACAAAAAAAAAAAAAAGAACATCATTTCCATAAGTTATGTCATCACCAGTTTCCGCACTAAAAGTTTAATTTGACAAAAAAACAAAACAAAAAAAACAACCATACACAAGCAACCAATATCAAGCCACAACCATTTAAGAATAATCAAGAAGTGGAAGTTGGTACAACTGTAGTAGTCATATCGGATGATGAGATTATGTTAACTGAAAGCTCAATCTTTGTTGGTTCATTAAATTGATAAGGACTAACAGTGCCATTTTTCAAAAAGTATCCAACTTGGAAACTATTATTGGAATATTGATATGGATCACCAGTGTTTTTGGCAACCCAGAAGTTTGCTGATGATTCATTACTTTTTAAAACACCATCTTTCATAAACCATTCAATTGTTGGTATGCTTGGTGTGACTTGTAATCCAGGAAAGCTTCCGTCAAAATTGATCACACTCAAGTATTGATGATAAGTAGTGTTACCAACTTGAAGGTTTGTATAAACTGTACTGGCTGCCTCATCATGATAGAAAGTTTGTGGTGAGCCACCCAAGAATAAATAATTAATTGCAGCACCTTCATGAATTGAATAAACTGCATCTTCATTATCAAAAATGTTTTCATCTTCTTTCTCAGGAATTGCTGATAATTGAATTTTATGAACTATAGCTAAAGAGCAGGAAGCAAATAATGAAGATGCAAAGAGAAGATTTGTGAATTTCATTGTAAAATTCTAAATTTGTACTTTGATAATATTTATTAGCTGATGATATTGAGAGAGTAAAAAAAAAAAAAAAAAAAAAAAAAAAAAAAAAAAAATAAAAAATTAGAAATGTTTTTGATTCAAATATCCAACACCTCGAGTTGAAAAGCAAATGCAAATCAAGACGAGGTTCTCAATAGTACTTATATACTGTATGATTATTATGTTTTTTTGTTGTTTTTCTAATTTTTTCGGGTATCCTAGTAATTGTTTCTTATTTTATTATTATTATTATTATTATTTTTATTTAAATCTGTATTGTTGAAACTACTTATGAAACAATTGTTAAAAATAAACTGCTGCAGGCCTTTTTCTTGTGTGTCAAACCTTGCTGCAGGTACCCCAAATAACAAAAAATTTGCAATTGCTCGAGACCAAAAAGAAATGAATAAAAACACATCAATTTCAACTGGGTTTAAAAATAGTATACTAGGATTAAGTAGTAGTAATAATATTAGTCAAAAAATATAGCCACCATTTTAGTATCATCAAAATTACGCAATCGTAATATTTATTTATAGACCCAAAAATATAAACAGTAGTCAAAACTATTGCATACTACGTTCTTTTTCTTTTTTCGTTTATTTTCTTTCTTTTATATATTTCTTTTTTTAGTAATATCTGGTCTGTGAAATTTTTTGTACAAGATATGCTTGTAAGTATTTGAAATACACATTTACTCAAATACTTGCGATAGGTGATCAATATTCGATAGGTCAAATAACAGTGAAAATTGTAATGTTATTCAAGCATATATGAGTGATCACAATTATTTCATACTAACTAGTACATACATTTTTTACATCATCATTCTTAGAGAGTAAATTTATATTAAGTAAGATTAAAAAGATCAAGAAAACACTGATTTGGCCATCATAGTAAACAGTTTTGTATGTAAAAAATATTTGAAATCCATGCTTCCCAAATATTGGAAAATTAATATTGAAGGAAAATCTTTAATAGAAAACAAAAATTATCTTGTAGCTAGCTAAGTGCAATTAATTAATTGGCGGACCTCCAACTCACTTGGTATTGGTTCCTAGGCTAATAGTTGTACCAATTTGACTCTTGAAACCGATCTTTTTTGGTCACAAAAAAAATACATTAATTTTTCTCGATTTTTTTTACACGAAAATTTCAGCTAACATACTGAGCTATAATATAGATAAGAGCCAAAGATGAAAACTAAACTAGTAGAAATTTTAGAAATTAAATATGCAATAATAATATAGTTAAAGAGCAAGAAAATAAAAATATGAATATAAAAAATGCAATTAAAAGTAAACATTTTAGGGCAACTAAGAACTGATAATTGTATCTCTTAACAATCTAAGATCGTAATAATCAGCAACATTTGCAAAGACTTGAATTTTTCGAAGAATAGAATGTTTGTTGATCACCCCGACCCAAGTGCCTGAGCAACTGCAAAATGAGCTTAACTCATCTTCTCTAATTTTGCCACATTTTTCACATTTCAAATCTTGGATATAAAATAAGGTCAATGATTTTTTGAACTCGCCAATTAACGATTCTTCTAATGAGACTTTGTTAAATGGATTATTACATTGAATACAGTCCCATATCTCATTTTCTTCATCTCGACAAAAGTCAATATCACGTATCAAACCACAACTTGAACATGTAACTTCAGGAATCTTTAATGATATACTTGGATTTTTGAAAATTGATTCATCACTAAACTCTCTAACCCCAAGATAATTCAACAATTCTTTTCTAATGGATCTAGATTCTAAACTCCTTTTCTTTGATAATGCAAATACCGCACAAAGAGCCTTGACCAATTCCAAAGTTGGGTTTCCAAATTTCAAATGAGAACCAGGTAATACCGGAAATTTATATTCTTCTTTGTAAGTTTCACTCAATATCACACTATTTTGTTTATTATTCAATTTTTTGATTCTTTTTTTCAATGAATTCCAAATTCCACTGAAAACTTCTGAAATTTTCACCTCATCATGATCAAAATCATTATCTCTTTGTTCTTCAAAATTTTCTTTTTCTCTCTCCAATGTTGAAGGCGCTGGTGCTAATTGGGTCAATCTTTGAGTGTTGGCTGCATTGATAGCCTTTGTTTTTTCCTCAATAACACCATCAATGAAAAATGATACCCAATCTAAAAATTCATTTTGATAAATTGGTGGCAAAAATTTCGCAATTTGCCATTGTGAAAATGAAGTTAGCTCAATTTCTCCAGTATCAGAAATCGTCTTACAAGCTCTACCTGCATAATTATATTCATCCATCCAAAGTAATGTATCCCAATATCTGGTGATTTTCATATCCAAATAATTGAATAACGGTCTTCTTCTAACAGCCTTAAGAATATACTGTGAGTAAGCATAAGAGTTCTCAATCGATGTTTTTGATGTCCTAAGAAACATCTTGCTTCTATTAGTGAATATCACCGTCGATCCCATTTTTTTAAATTCTTTAATCATTTGTAATAAAGTCTTCTTCGTCAAATTATGGACATGATACTCTAATGTTGGATCATATAAATATGATGCTTTCTTTTGCATCCATTTGACAAAATTGTTGATCATCAAATCTGCATATTCCGAAGAACTAGAACTAACAGCTTCATCCCACCAAACTTTTACCATGCCTCTCAACACAGATAATGCGCCACTATTAAAACTATCGACCAAAAATTCCGTAGATTGACCAGAACCACTGCCACCAACGCCCATTCCATTTTTAGATTTGGATTGACCCTCGTTGTTGTTATTAATAAAAGTGTCAGCATCTGCCAAATCAGATCCTTCGGCTTGATTAATTAAAGCAGAAGTTAAAACAGTGTTAATAGTCAAATTTTGAATAGAAATTTCTAATGAAACATTTTCATAACTATCCGGGTTGTTGATATTAGGGAAAACTAATGATTCAGTAATAGGTACTAATTTTTTATGTTCACCTCCACCATAATCTGCATTGGTGTTTGATGACCACCATAAAACAATATTGCCATTTTTGAGTCTTCTTGCATATTGAATGTCAATGATATAACCAATGTTATTCAATTCCAAATTACAAATTGGAATATTGCTGTATCTTGACATTTCAAATAAATCTTTCAACCAAGAGCCTAATGAAAAATAAAACACAAATATTTTTTTCATCAATTCTTCTTCCCATTTCAAGCTTGGTAAAATGACTTCGTTGTAAGTCAACTTCACAATCGGAAATTCCAAAATAGATCGAACAGTACTACAAATTCTCTCGACAAAAGGAGTTTGAAGAGCAAGAATTACCGTGGATGATCTTTCTTCATAAATAGATGCCAATTTTGAATTCAATTTTTTGTTCAACGCTTGCAAATTACTAAAATATTGTACATCAAGATTCATCTCTGTTGAATAGGTGATATATTTAGAAAAATTGCTAATATCTTTCTCATTAGACTCAAATATTTCAGAGTATAAACTCTCCAATTTATTAGAATTTGGGAATTCTTGGGCTTTATCCGATGGCTTCAAAATGAAAACAGAGACAGTGGTGTCCCATGACTTGAAGACGGTATAAACTTCATATTTATTCGATATCACATGAGTGAAATAAACAATATCAAGATTGAATCGTTTCAAGTAGTTTGTATTGTCAGTCGAATGAAGTTTTGAGGCATCAAAACCAAATTGTAAACCTTTATATAAGCCACCAAGTTCACTACTTTGAAATTTAATACTGTTACCCAAGTTTATAACTGCCCTTTCTTTGGCGTCAATTTGACTTTCATAAACATTACTATTTTGAAGCATAGAGCCAGGTTTGTACATGTTTTCATAAAATACCAATTCATCCATGACAGCTTTATAAACAGGTTTAGAATTTTTCAATATCGTAGCTTTGGTCGATTCAATTGAGATTTTCATTTCTTGTCTGATTTCTTCCAAGTCATCTTGCAGTAACGTTGAAGTTGAGTTATTCATTGTCAAGTAAATTTCTTTTGGAATATTTACTTTGATGTTTCTAATTGTTCCATCAATCAATACTTTGACTTTGAGTTGTCCTGGTTTAGAATCTGATCTATAATCCAAAACTTGCCATTCAGTGCTAGAAGAAGCCATACTTTTGGCCTTATTTCTTATCATATTATTGACCGATACACTATTAGTGTTACTAATTCCATTTGAACCAGAGTAATCACCAAATATCTTTTTGTTAGCCTCTCTTTTTTTGTCATTTTGTCTCCAAATAACTTTGTTATATCCTAACCAACCAACATAATCTATAGCAGGGTCTGGACAGCCAGCATCCAAGATCTCTTGATCAAGTTCTTCGTCATCAATTTGTTCGTTGTTAGCTTGATTGTTGGAATTTTTGGATTTTCGCTTTTTGGAAGAATGAACGGTACCAAACTTTGCTTTATTTTTACCAAGGATAGAAGTATTATTCTTATCTTTACCAAAGTCTTCTATATCTTTTTCTGTTAGTGCTGGAAGTTTATCAGTTTTTTTGAAAAAACTTGTTAATTTGCTCTGTGCGACGGTTTCTTCTTGAATCTTCTTAGAAAGCCAATCTGGTAACTTCACAGTTTCACAAGGATTTTTTCTAATTTGCATATAAGCTGGAATGCTAATAATTTTTAAAACAACAGACGCCAATCTTTCAAAATAATAATCCCAATCAAGAATGCTTCTTGGATCAAAGTCATCTAAAGAATTATCACGTAACCATTTTCTTAAATAATGCCTTTTTTGAGTAATATCAGACGAAAAAATTGCAATCGGAATAGCTCTTTCAGCAACAGGTGCTCCTTTTGGTTTAGCAGCAATAATGAATTGAGCTGTAATACCAGAATTTCCTTTGACATCAATTCCTAGAAATTCAACTAATCTCTTAACTGTGGTGATTGATGTAGACTTCATTCCATTGTATTCAGCAAGTGATTTACTCATACTTTTTCTTTCACCAATCAAATGAATCAAATCTTCATCTTCGATATATTTACCCTTCGTTAAAAGAATACCTAGCCATTTGTTGGCAATCAGCGCAACCGCTTCATAACAAGTTTCCAAAGAATCACCTTCAAGAAACGCAGGGAAAAGATCACCTTGCATGTTTTTAACAATTTCTAATTCACCACGTCTTTTCAACTCAAAACCTTTTAATTCAGCCAATGATCCATCGAAATTGAAAACCGCATATCTTTTCTTGATCCCTTTACCTTCTTCTTTTGATGTTGGCAATATCATAGCTTTATATGGGCCATCGAGTTCAAAGAAAATACTGTTTTCTGCTTTGACTTCATACTGATAGTTACTATTAGGAATCAATTCTTGATATTGATGATTCGTGAATTGTAAATGAACTAAATGATTCAACATTGAACATAAATAAGGAAGCGAAAGTTTACTTCCATCTTTCATTTTGATATCAAATTCATCAGGAAATGATTTTGGAATAATACACCAAATACCATCGGTATCCAATTCTAATGGCCTTCCAAATCTTTCAATTAAAGCCCTAGCCATTTGGATAATGGTAGCCCCTGTCAAACATGTTATACCAGCCATTTCCATAGAATACCATCTAGACCCTTTTCTCATCACATAACCATAAAAAGAATTTAAAATAACCTTGTGTGCCAATTGCAAAGAATCATAAGTAATCACCATCTTTTTAGCTTCTTCGATGGCGTGGGTATCTTTCTTGTCGATACTTGATGCTTTTTTCTTCCATTTTTTGGCCAACCCTTTATATGTATAACGACGGTCTCTGAAGTTTCTGACAGTATTAATATAAAAAGGATTTTCACGTTGACAAACAACTGCATCTTTTTTGATTGTCTCTGTGGCTTTAATTCTATGATAAACTTTTCTTGAATAATCACTGATTCTCTTTTTAAGTTGCGAAACTTGATCGGTGTAACTTAAATCCTCAAAACTTCTTTTTGGTCCTCCAGATCTTGTTGGTGGGAATAATTCACTTTGCATTGCTCTTTTGATCATCCCATATTCATCCATTTTGGCAGGGAAATATTCTCCTCTCCAAGCCCATGTTAAACTTCTATCACATTGTTTTCCAGGTCTATTAAAATCACATGCAGCACAATCTTCTTCAGTTTTCATCGAGTCTGGTTGTAATCTGTTGGAAATCATAATATTTGGATACATGGATGCCACATCAACATGGTAAATCAATGGGAGCTCATTTCTCTTGGGATTAAGTTTAAGGTCCGCCAACGTGTCTTTGATTTGTTGGACAACTTCAGCAAGATTGGACACAGCTTCCACGTCTTTATTACATTCTACTTGTACAAAAAATTTCACCACATCCTCCACGTTTTCAGAAAGCTCATCAATGACTGTGGGATCAACTTTAAACGTAAATTCCAAGTCAGACCTGAAAACACCGGCTTCAAGAGATTCGACATGGCCACCAACATAGGTTTCCGATTCCAAGAGATGACCATTGTAAAATCTTTCCAATGGATCTGTGTGTTTATTTGGTAATAAAATGCCATTTTCGTAGGCTTGAACCATTAATAACATTTCACATAAAGTACCCGTACCTTTTCTTAAAACTTCATCACCATTCAAAGGAATAATTGTCGCAAGAGAAAAAATAAAAGGATGCACATAATTATAGTACAAATAGTAGGTAGCAACAGCATCAGAAACAGAATATTCTGATAAGACTTGTGGCTTTTCAATAGCATATGGTGTCATTAATTCGGGATCTAATTCAATTGGATTATATCCTAATTTCACAGTGGTAACGGCTTTTAAACCTTGAGAACCTTGCGGTAAATAAGAATCACGCTTGACCCATCTGAAGCAATCCATGTGACAACAATAAGTAGACTTATATTCATCTTCACTATCTTTTTTAAATCCTATTTCATCAAACATTGATATACCATGAAAGCTTGCACGATCATCAACGAATGGCCAATCGAAAAAATCACCATTAAAAGTCGATATAACAGTTGGTCGTACTTCTCTAATATGCTCGAAAAATCTTTTAATCAAGGCTTCTTCATTTTTTGCATTGAAAATCGAAAAATACCCGGGATATTCTGGTTTAGGAGTATATTCAAAATCCTCGATATCTTGACTAATAATTTCTCTATTTGTGATCAAGTATCCATCACCATCGATCATATAAGAAATCATCATGATCTGATCAACTTGCGAATCTGGAAATTTCAATGGTGCCTTTGTTGTCTCGATATCAAAGGCTAATACAACTGGATCTGGTGGAACAACAACATCTAATTCTTCAAAAAGCACTTGCTCATTTTCCGCTGTTACAGTATACCATTTACCTACTCGAAGATTTTTATCGATTGCCACACGAACATGGAATGGGACGTCATATTCTTTGATATCATCGATGAATTCAAGAGCATCAACATTTCTTGAGTCATAATCTCCGCCTCCCCCTTCAAAATCTTCTTCCATATAATTGGCATTGACTGCAGAATACACATCTCTTGCGTCTCTTTTCTTTTGATTATCTTGAATTATGGGATTGAGAAATCTTCTAGCTTCTAACATGTCTGACAAATTGTGGAATGTTAATCTGAGTAATTGTCTTTTATACCCCACAAGATGATTAGGGAGTTCTAAATCATCTTTTTGCATAGAGGTATATTTTTTCACCAAACCTTCCAAATTTTTTTTCAAAGCATCTTCCACTTCAAGCTCAGTATTATTTCTACAAACCAAGAAAAAATAAGGATCATATTGAACAGTAGTTTTAAAACTTCCTCCTTCTTCATCTAAAAAATAAAAATCACAAGCGGCAACACCATTCATTACTTGTTCACTTGGCTTTATTGTCGGATGGAAATTTATCAACCATCCAGTTCTTTTTGGTCCCGCATCATATCTATCAAACCCCATCATTGAGTCAATTTCATCGATCTTTTTCGCAGCCTCAAGCTTTGATAAGCTGTCAATGTTTGAATTCATTAAAGACGATGATTTACCATTGTAACTTGTTTTACTTTGATTGTTCCCAAACTTGTTATAATTGGGTGTTTGTGACTGTTTCGATGTATTCTTGACAAACCTGGCACTTGTAGAGCCTTTAAACCTTCTACTCATTGACATTCTATAAATATTATTATTATTGCCATTTAATAATGTAGCTGTTTTGCTTCCCAAAACCTATTTACAATATCTTTATCTATTTTAAATAATTATTCGACTAAAAGTAAACGTCAAAACAGGGAAAAAAAAAATAATCTTGGAATCAATAAACCGTCGCCCTCACGCAAAAACAAACACAAAAAAAAAATAAAAAAATTGATGGAAAAGGAAAACACAAAAAAAAAAAAAAAAAAAAAAAAAAGGTTCGCGACTGCTAACACGTGAAATTTATAAGTTATCACAAGAACCTTTATAACGAAAATGTTACAACATTCACCAATAGACTCTAGAGAAGGACTTGCAAATTTTTGCAGGCTTATTTACCTCTAAAAACAAAAAAAAGAAAAAAAGAAGATATTAAACTGAATGAATTCCCGACATGAAAATTACAGCTTTTTATATTGTATAATAGACTGATGATATGAATACCGCGCTATAGCTTAGTTTTGTGTCACGCTACACTATCAATAAAACTAAACAATAATAATCGTAATAATAATAATAATAATAATAATTTTAACCCTAAACACACAAAAAAAAAAATAAAGCTTTCTCAGATATAAGAACTTATTTAAAAAAAATCAAAACTACTCCTATGATACATTTTTTCGTCCAATAGCTAGGGCATAAAAACTGAAGCAAAGGTTGATAAAACTTTCCTCTTGTTTTTGCATTCCCTTTTTATTTAAATTGATTTCATTCTTTGTCGAAGAAGTGTTAAAGAGCCCGACTAAACACTTCCTTCATTGAGGATATCACTATTTAAACTTTCAGCATCATCATCAAACTGGTTGTCACCTGTATTGGCTATAAAGACATCTTCCTCATCTTCATCCTCTGAGCCTAAAAAGTCATCTTCATCATCTAAAAATACTTGGTTTGCAGCTAGGGATGTGTATGCCCTAGAACTGCTTCTGCTGCTAAATATGCCTCTACCTTCAGAAACTCTTTTACGTGCATTTCTGAAGAAATTGATAAGTGCTGCACCTCCCATGAATGCAGCGACCCCAAAATCAACAATCTTGTTTACAACTTTATCAGTATAATTATTTTCAACTCTGTCTGGAAATCCGAATGAATGACCTTCATCTCCTTCTTCAAGTCTGATTTGACCCAACCTTGCGAAACCTCCATTACGTCTAATACCTTTATCATAAACAAACCAAATAGCAAATAAAAAGGCTCCAAGAGGGATGAAAACAACCAAAAACAAGTTGAAACCAGTTAAACCCGATCCATGCTCTTTGTCAAATTCTGACTGTTTACCAGGACAAGGCTTTGGTTCATATTTATCAAGTTGCATACCGCCTTCGCAAGTACTCAAAGGAATCTTTCTATAACCTGTTGGTTCAAAATATTCAAATACTTTTTCATTAACACATACTTCTTTTGGATCCTTTGGTTTCAAACCTGAGACCAATTTACAAGTTCCATCAGAGGATCTTGCAAAATTGTAATCACATTCATAATCTTTTCTAGTACATGTACAGTTCCTTAGGATTTTGAATCCCTCATTCAATGGGGCATTACCAATAAAGCAGTCTGAGCGATAAGATTTACGGCGCAAGTAACGTGCCTCATGACCAAATAAACAATTGTCGACCAAAAATGGGTGCTTTGGTGTCCAATATTCAAAATCATCAGACAAATTTTCTAAATTGTCAAGATCTAACTGGCATTGTCTACGAAAGGCTCCGCTGAAGTCAATACCATATGCTAAAGTAACGTCATTTTCATCTTTCAGACTGTATGATGCAAATATAATAAACCTTTTAGATGTATCAGAAGGTATTGTAGCAATATCTTTCACATGAACTTCATAACGTTCAAATTCGTGAACCTTCCATGTAGTACCTTCATCAAGAGAATAGAAGAAATCCTTGGTTGGGCCATTTTGGTCAATAAGAACTAGAATACTACCTTGATCACCATATTCCCAAAACATAGCCTTTTTATTGACTTCTTTCCAGGTGATACCTCCATCTCGGGTCAAAAATGTAGAAGAAGCTTCCATTGAAGGATTCAAATATTCACCCACATTACCAACACCAATCATCAATCCAATGGCAGAACCAGAAGAATAAGTGTCACGGAAATCAACTCTTTCTGTGAAACCATGTAAATTTAATGAACAAGCGTCTAAAGATCTACTAGAACATAAGTATTTATTACCTTCAGAGTCAACAGCTGGTGGTTGCAAATAACTCCAATCGGCAGCATCATTATGGGTAATCTTTGTTTTTAATTTCTTTTCAGCTTGCTTTTTCGAATCCGAAATTTCTTTTGCGTTATACACCACATTAATAACAGCCAAACCTTCAATACCCCCAATTTTTTCAAAATCAACAAACCCTGGTCCATCTCTATTAACATAGTTTTCACTAAGAACATAAGAAGTACCATTACTGTTTGATTTGAGGAGACTACCATATTCAGTATCTCTGCCAGAATTTGTAGTGACATGGAGATATATTGACTTGGAGTTGGATTTAATCACAGTATAAGCTTGTTCTTTTCCAACCTCAAAGTCATGAGGAAATTTAGCTTCTGCCCAGGTTTCACCATTTACAGTAGTATATGATTTTAATGCATTAGAGCCATCAATAATATCAGCAACAAGTAAGAAACCATCATCTGCAGCAATCCCAACAGCATGCTCAAAATGTGTTTTGATTTCTTTTTGGTCTTGAAATTTAGTTTTCGATGACAAAATTTTCACAGAATTGTCTTGATTCAACTGTTCGCAAAGAACTAAAGAGTCATCAGTATTTGTTCTGGCACCTACAAAGTCACATGTTCTGACATCGTGTAACATTTCTGTCCAAGATCTACCTGAATTATCAGTGATAAAAGCAGTAGCACCACAGTTTGGTTGCATTGGATCTGAGATACAGTTTTCAGATTGTCCAATGAAAATGAGTTTGTTGGTGTCTTTTGGGTGGAAGTATACTGGTGACATGCCTAAATTATTTGGTAGGTTTGGAAGCGCCACTTGAGTAAATTCTTGACCTCGATCATTTGAAAAATATAAATTATTACTAGAAGTGAAAACAACTAAATGATCACCATTAAAGTTGTCTTCCATGATACCTACAACTTTTTCATTATCCAATGAAGCCCAGAAAAATTCCATACCACCATTATGTGAGACATAGAGTCTTTGTTCAGATGTGACAACTAGAATGGTTTCATCTTTAAAATCTTCTGTTGATTGATCCAAATAGATATATTGCTTTATTTGACCTGGAATTTTGTTCTTTTTCGCTTCGATACCAGAAGAATTAGTCAAACCAAAATAAATATCATCACACTGAACTTCAAAATAATGCTTATTCTCATCCAATTTGAAGCTATCCGATTTTCCTTCATCACATTCATCTCCCGGGATTTTAGATAAAACTGCTATTGTTGACTTCGAATCTGGGTTTTCTGAACAAAAACGTTCGATATATTTCGTATCTGGTACACACTCACCATAGTCGTCGACAACAAAACCTTTTTGACATTCATAATCTTGTCTTGTACAAGAACAAGGTTCACTTTTGATAGGTTTGACATCTTCGAATAATCTGTTAACAAAACATTTGGCATCTTGCTTTCTGCGAGAAAATGTCTCTTTGTGACCCATAATACAAACGGCTTCAGCTTTTTCATCAGGTTTTCTTGCTGTAAATTCTTCCATATCACCAGAGTCACAAGTTTTACCTCCAAAAATATCAGAGAAATCCATAGAATAGACATAGTATTTACTTTTTGTAACATCAAGAAGTTGTTTTTTATCAGTGATTTCAAATCCACTGTAAATAAATTTAGAGGAGCTTCCATCAACAGTAGTAGTTATAATAGCTGGCAAAATATCTTTATCAATATGGCCAGTTTCCCAAGTTTTGCCTTGATCAACAGAGAAATAATATATAGACATGTCTATGTCTCCGTTGATTTCAAGTCCCATGTAAAAAGGAACAGCAACAATAATATTACCTTGGTCACCAATAGAGAAAACACAAGGTTCATCAATAGCCACTGTCCAAGTGTAACCACCATCTCTAGAAATCCAAGTTGACAATTTTTGCAGATCAAATTCTTGACTATCTGACACAGATCCTACTCCTAAAAGAATTCCTGCAGTAGGACCACTTTCAAAATTACCATCACCTGTCATTTCAAAGGCATTCTGTATATTCAAATGACAGTCTTTTTCATTTTGACAATATGTTTTTGTCTTTGATTCTGGATTAATTTCATAACTCAAATAATCCCATGTTCTACCATCATTAAAACTAATCATTGATTTGACAGCTGGGAAAAACGAAAATCCAGAATAGCCTGACATAACATTTCCTAACCAAACACCATCCAAGTTACTAATTTTTTGAACGCTTTGGAAGCCATAAAAGTCTTTCTCGCCATCTAAATAATCAAATTTACGGAATGTGTACCCATCGGAATCAGAAGCGTATAAATCAGAAATGATAGTGGATAAATGAGAACTAACCTTCTTTTTGAATCCCCACACGGTAACGTACAAAGAATGTTCATTGGAAGGTAAGATTGCAAAAGATTCGGATTTCAAGTCACCCGGGAAATGTGCTTTTTTGAAACTTTTACCATCTTTAGACACATATAAATCAACGTATGATTGATCGCTAAATTTATCGGAATAAGCTTTAATGACAACAAAAGATTCAACCACGTCGAGATCATAAATCAAAACATCACCCAAACCATCATCTGTAATCTGAGTAGAGGATTTAAAAAAATCAGATGAAGATGAAGCATTAGTAGATTTAAGTCTACCAACAGAATCATAAGTATTTGTAATACAAATCATATGGTCATCATCTTTGGTATTAAATTTTGTTGCAGTAAAAGAACAATAAACAACGTCATCAGATATTTTAATTTTTTGAACTGGAGATTGAAACTCTGTGTTAGTATAGAAATATGTGCTTTTACAATTAAAAATATTTGAGCAGTCAAGAATATTAATAAGTACATTATTCTTTGTATTGATATTACTGTTGACAACTGACCTTGTATATGGACCCCATTCTACATCTAATTCAATTGATTTCCAGGTATTTCCTTTGTCTGAAGTAAACCAATGTTTATTAGTATTTGTCCAAACAAATACTCTATCTTTGTGATATTCATCAACAGTAATGAAGACTAATTGGAATTCTTTGGAGTCCCCAAAAGTAGAAGTTATATCATTCCATGATACACCATCATCATCGGATTTCCAAAGTTGATTACCATTGAGGTTGAGGATTGTTTTTGAGTCGTCAAAATAGGTGATCCTTGTTGAGAACTGATCAAACGACTTCAGAGATATCTTGGGACTATAATCAGCGATTACAATCGACAAAAATAATGCAAATATCCAATTTCCAAGAATCATGATCTGCTTTATATTATCGATGACATTATCAAATCACATCAATTTTTGCCACGATATAAAGACGCATTTTATAATGAAAGCAAAAATTATTTTTGACTGGCTCTTTTTCTGGTTAAGAGCGTTGAAGGACAATTATTACAATATATTACTGGGCTGGTTTTTTGAGCATGCAGCCAAACAAGAGGGATAATAAATACGTTCCAATATGACTTATAATCTATTAATTATACTATAACTAAATCTATCAACTAGCTCTGAATTAAATTCGATTCAATCTTGCTTTCGAAAAAATGGCGACAATATTTCGCATGCAGCTTCTAAATTTTACAAATAAAACTGTGGCCTTCACATACATGATTCAATTATCAAACAAGATAACTAGGTTGCCATTTTTTTTTCCCATATCTAATTCATGTCTTTTGTTTTTTGTTTTTTTCTCAAGAAGCAAGGAAGCCTCAATTCTTATTGAACTAGTTAGATCACGTATATATAAGGGGGACAAAAAATGAAAAAGAAAAAACACCCCCTTTGATATTGGTACAAACTTTCTACAGAGCACCCAGACTGAGTTCTAATTATGAGTGACTCGAATACCAACGAGTATCATTACTGTTATCATTATGAATTAGAAAATCATGATATTGATTGATTGATTGGAATAGTTGTAGAAAGGGAGTGATAAAATGTATGACCGAGTCATGGATAGAAGCCCGGTAAGATTGTGGAAGGTTTTGAAAAAAAAAAAAAAGAAAAAAGAAAGAAAAAAACCCCCAGGAAGGAAAAAATGCCTGGGCTCCACCTCAGAGATAATAATATTTAACAAATATCAATCAGGTTCTTCTGACTACAACGAATCTTACTTAAAATATAACGATATAGAATTGAACCACAAATATTTCTTGATTGCACTTCAATATAGAACACTTTTTTGATAAAATTAAAAAAGATAAACAAATAAAAAATATAAACAAATAAAAAAAAATTGAAAATTGAAAATAAAATCAAATAGAATCTTATCAAAATGTCTGACCTTGGAGACCTTAAACAACAAAAAATTGAAATTTCAGATATTCAAAAAAATAGTCCTGAGAATTTTGAATGTTTTGATTGTGGTGCCAAAAACCCTCAATGGATATCAAGTAACTTTGGAATTTTTATTTGTATAGAATGTGCTGGTTGCCATAGAGGTTTAGGTGTTCATATCAGTTTTGTGAGATCATTTGCTATGGATAGATTGAAAGTTGATGAAATGAAACGTTTGAAAATCGGTGGCAATGAAAGATTCAAAAAATATCTTGACAAAAATAGTGATGATTTGAAAATAAAAATCCAGAATAGTCATTCATTAGCTTCTTGTGATACTTTAAGAAGTATAATTCCAGACGTATCTGAATTACCTCCATATTTTTCTAAAAAAAAGCAAGATATTTCAAAATTGTTACACGATAACGAAGAAGCTTTCAATGAATTCATTAAATTGAAATATGACAACGAAGCAGCTGAAGATTATAAAGATATTTTAAAAGCAGAAATTAGTGGCGTACCATATGTCAAAAGAGAAAGACAAACACAAAGTATTAACGGTTCTAATAGTAGTACTAATAATAACACCCCAATTGTTTCTCGTAAAGGGACACCAGTTGGTGGAGCTAAAGTAAAAAACGAATCCTTTTTTGCTACATTAGGTGCACAAAATCAACAAAGACCAGACCATATTCCCCCATCTCAAGGTGGAAAATTTGTTGGGTTTGGTAGTTCAGAACCTGTCAGACAAAATCAATCTTCATTAAGTGCTTTGTCTGTGGATAATTTCCAAAAGGATCCACTCGGAACTTTTAGCAAAGGTTGGAGTCTTTTTTCTACTTCTGTTTCTAAATCAATAAATGAAGTTAATGAAAGTGTTATTAAACCAAATCTTCAATCTTTACAAGAAAAAGATTTAGCTAATGAAGCAAAAAGAGCAATGACTCAATTTGGAAGCAGAATTCAAACTTCAGGTTTCATGAATGATACAGCCGCACAAAATTCTAATTCTCAATATTCAAAGTTATTTGATGGTATTAGTGATGAAAAACTTTTGTTTGAAGAAGAAATTGAACCAGCCTTTGGACTTGCTAGACCTAAACAAAGATCAAATCTACAAGGTATGGGAGGTGGATCATTTTCAGGCTCTGCTGGAAAGAAAAATACTGACAACGATAAATGGGACGATTTTTGAGAAATTTCTGAGCAATTTTTGTTTTTTTCTTTGATTTCTGTTCTTTTCTTTTTTATCCCTCTCTCTTCTTTTCTAAATTACTATTATTGTTCTTACTACAACTATTATCATTACTACGACGATTATTATCATTACTATTATTATTATAACTTTTATTATTGTATTCTACATTTTTTTTTTCGAAACTATCTCAATGTAAGTAATTGAACACGAAAACTTGTTTTATCATTCGGTTGAAGTTATCTTGTGTTGATCTTTTCCCTGATCTTTTTTTTTATTATTTTTTTTTTTTTTCAATTTGTATAAACTAGTATAATTTATTTCCTTGTATCCTTTTTCATTTCAAAGTTTTCATTTGATAATTTATAACAAATTTCATCTACCATGTAAAAGACATGTATCAATCTATTTCTAGGAATTAAAAACCATTCTTTATGTATTATCCTTTCATAGTCTTTTGCACTTGCCGCAATAGAGCAATTCTCGCACTCCAACTCGACTCTGCCAAATGAGTTCCTCAAAACTTTGTGTATTTTTTTTTCAATTATGCCTAGATTATCTTTACAATAAAATCCATTATCAAACTCATTAAATAGCCTTAATTTTTTATCTTCAAGCTGGGCTTTACTTTGGAGCGATATAAGAAAACTTTTTAAATTGACGTTAATAATCTTATTTTGTTTTTGATGCATAGATGATGGTGGTGAGGAAGAGGAGTCATAATAATTAGCATCATTGATATGTAGCTTAGAAAACAAGCTTGACAAGGAAGAAGGAGCAGTTTTTTTCAAAATTTGAGGATTAAGGACTGTTATTTTATGATTACATTGTTTCAGCCATTGTTCAATTCTTTTAGCAACAGTTTGTGTGGTTAATCCTATTTTAATTAGAGTAAAATATTTTGGGTCAAAAGTTTCCAATGAAATTGGGTGGTTGTTTTGGGAATTGGAGTGATTTTGCATTTGAATTTTAATCCAATCTTTTCGCTGAGGAAGCTTTTCAACAAGATGAGATAAACTGTAAATATAAATGCTTCCACATTTGGGTGCTGATAGTGAATGATGAGGTGGTTTGATAGCCACTAATTCTTCTTTTCTAGAATCTAATAATTTGATTTTATAAACTGGTTTAGCCCCATTAGAACTTATTTTCGATGACGTCGAGGAATTCAAATTTGAACTTGAAGTATTATTATTATGTGGGTCTTGATATTTATGATAGCGACAATATTTTCCTTCAAGTACCTTTATTTTACAACGTCTGTTTTCTTTTGTGTTTCCTTGACATTGTTGACTCATTTTAATTTGCAGTATTTTAGTTATTTTCATTTGATGGGTAAATCGTTATCTTTGAGTTTTCAAGTGTTTTTGTTTTGATTTGGCGGATAAAGTCCAAAACCATGGGTCATCACATCTTTCCAAACTTTTTTGTGTTTTCAAACAATAACATATCATTGGGTTACTAAATGAAAACGCTGAATTAGTCAATTTTCTCTTTAAATATTGTCATCAATTTTGACAAGAAAACAATATAAATTTAAACAGAAATATGTGCACGTTTTTGAATCACTGGATCTCCCCATAAGAGATCACTGGATAAGGTGTTTGCTTCCGATTTGCATATTAAATACCCCCCAAAAAAAAGGTGTTCTCGTTAAATATTTTCGAAAAAGGCTATAAAACAACATTACAATCATTTATATTTATTTGAAATTAATTTATTTCTTTTAAAAAAAAATGACATTTACTAAAACCAAGCACATTATTGATGCTGCTTATCCACGTTCGAATCCAGCATCTACAATCACTCCATATGACCGTCTTAAAATAGTTTATAACAAGTATGAAAGCACTACCATCATTCCCAATAAAAACACTTTGAATCTAATCTTTGTTCATGGTAATGGAATGAATAAAGCATTATGGAATTATCACATTAAATATCTTTACCAGTACCAAGCAGAAAAAAAAGCCACTTGGCAATTAAAAACTGCAATTGCTTTTGATATAGTCAATCATGGGGACTCTGCTATTGCAAATAGGGGAAAACTTGGAGTTGTTTTCGAATGGAAAGATTCTAGTTATGATATAATAGAGATTGTGAAGCATGAAGCCTTACACATAAAAGGTTCTAGACTTGTAATCATTGGCCATAGCTTTGGTGGGTTTGCAAGCATTTTCGCAAACTTTATTAATCAAGGATTATTTGACTCTGTTATTGCTATTGATCCAGTGATTTACAACTGGGCAGATACATTAGTGACTACATCGAAATCTCCCACAATGAAAAGAGCAAACCAATTACCAAAGGATTGCGAAGAATATCGTAGAATGTGGTACAGAATTTTAATACAAAATATCAAAACTGAATTCAAAACTAGGGAAGAGATGATAGATTTTTTTTATAATAAAGGGTACTTCAAAAACATGAAAAAGGAGATTGTTGATGATATTTTTGAAGATGAATATATCGAAACAATTGATTCAAATGGAGTAAAAAAATACTGTTGCAAGTCAAGTGCAGAGCAACAATTGATATTATATTCTGCAAATAAAAACGCAGTAGAAATATTTGATAAAATTTATCCGATTATGAAGAACCAGATTTACTTTATTGTTGGTGGTAGCTCGAGTATTTTTGATAGAAAAACATTTGAGAAACAAGTTCTTCCCAAATATTCAAGATCACAACTTGAATATACAGTGATACCTTTTGGAATGCATTTGGTTCATTGTGAGATTCCAGAAATAGTTTTGGAAAATATTGTTGAGTTTTTGAATCGAAGATACGTTAATAATTGTGATTATGACGACTCAAATGACAAATTGGAATCATTTCAGGTTAAGAAATATCAACTACATAAGTATCAATTATTGAGGGAATATCTTTCATTATCAAAACGAGAAAAAATTTTCAGAAATTGGTATACTGAGTTGAAGAAAGAACATTTTTTAATTAGTGATTTTATTCCCAGTTCTGAAATACGAAAAGCATTTAAATTTAAGCTTTAAATTAGTATATAATTACCGATTCCTTTCTTCTCTTTTCTTTTGTAATATCGTTAACGATTCTTTTTAATGGCTTTTTTTTTTTTTGGGTGTTTCTTTTTTCAACTATACTGCTTAATTGATTGTTTGCTATAGCAAGTCTTTCTCCATTTTCGAAATATAAATTAGCATACTTAATATACGAGAATCAACTCCTGCATTCTTTTAATTGATGAAGATGTTAACAAGAAAAAAATGCGGCTCTCAGCCACACACACCCTCAAATGAAATTCACCCCCTCGATCCCTGCTAAAAACAGACCGAAACATTTCCTCATTTGTCGAAGCTTTGCAGATCTCTTCGTAAATGAAGAACCACACACACTCTGTAATATATAAATCGTTTTGATGATCTTGATTTGAACAATTTTCCATCTCTTTTTTTATAAGATACATATTGTGATATTCAACTCATAATAATAATGACAAGTTATACAAAGACGAAACATACAATTGCTGCTGCATATCCTCGTTCAAATCCAGCCTCTACCATTGGCTTGAATGACAGACTTCAAATTGTGTACAACAAATATCAATTAAAAAACATTGTTCATGATAAGCCCACTTTGAATTTGATGTTTGTCCATGGTATTGGAATGAACAAAGGTTTATGGAACTATCATATCAATTATTTATTTGACTATCAGGAAAACAAAAACAACGACCTTCCGTGGCAGCTTAACACGGTTATTGCTTGCGATATGGTCAGCCATGGTGATTCTGCTGATATAAATAAGGACAAACTTGGAGCATGGATGGATTGGAAGGACGCAGGGAAAGACCTTGTTGAAATTGTTGCTCATGAAAATTTACATCTTACCAGTTCAAAATTCATTCTTATAGGCCATAGTTTTGGAGGTTTTGCTTCACTTTTTGCAAATTTTCTTAACCCTGGGTTATTTGATTCAGTAATCGTTATTGAGCCAATAATTTATTATTGGTCGATTAAAGCTCCTAAAAATCCAAGTGATAATAGAAAGCCAATTATTCCTGGCAGCAAAGAATTCAATAAACTATGGTTGAAATTGATGACTCCCAAAATGAAAACAGAATTTGATTCCAAACAAGAAATGGTAAAATTTTATCATGAAAAAAGTTTGTTCACAACAATGAAAAAAAAAATTATTGATGACATGATTTCTGATGAAATTTTTGAAAAAAAAATCATTGATAATAATGGAAATACAAAAACAAAATATTGTTGCAAAACAAATTTCCAAAATCAAGTCATAGCATATACCGCATTCCATACAGTTTCAAAATTTTTCAATCTTACTCATACTTTACAAAAAAATCCATTATACTTCATATTGGCTGAAAACTCATTTTCATTCAATTTGAAATCTTTTCAAAAAGTCATTGTTCCAAAATATCCTTCACCAGAAATCAATTATGAACTCATCCCTGGTACTTCTCATATGTTGCATTGTGAAGTGCCGGAGCTTTTTTTGCAAAAAGTTGTTAATCATATCTCTTCAAGATTCAACAATAAAACTAATAACGATTCAAAACAGCAAGATCCATTGGCAATTAAATACCAAATAAACAAACATGATTTCTATAATAATTCGGCATTACGTGGTCCACTCTCTTCATTAGAGCGAACAAAACTCAAAAACATATGGTATAAAGAATTCGAACAGAGTGAGTTTTTTCAAAATGATTTTGTACCAACCACAAAAAAATTACAATCAAAATTATGACATAAATTAGTTGATCCAAATCATAGACACAAAGAATAAATTACTTCCCCAATATTTCATTTTCTCATGTATATACTACTCCATAGATTTTTTTTTTTTTTTTTTTTTTTTCCCCTTGATAGATCTTAGTGGCACTCAAAATTATATCAAAAAATAATCTGGATATTCTATGAAATCACTTGTACCTTTTGAGACTGATAAGGCAAACATAATAACAATTACAATAAATCTGGTGCCCGTTTTCTTTTTTCTTTTAAACTGTAACTTGATTCAGAAATCTTGTGAAATAATGCTCAGATAATACTAACTCCCTCTTCTTTGGCTTTTCTCATTATTTGTTTTGTTTTGTTGTTATATAAAAGCATAAGTTGGTAAACTTAAATATTCTACAGCTTGAAATTTCAAATTTGAGAAAAAAAAAAAAAATTCATTAAGCAAAATAAAATAACAAAAACTTATTAGCGAATAAATAAGACCATAATACATCAATTCTAATAACGATCGAATAAAAAGGAAAAAGAAAAAAACATTCTAATGTCAAACGAAATTTGGAACTTTATAATAAAAATTTTTCAAGTTTAAAAAAAGAAAAACAAAAAATCTAAGCGGATTTAGAAACAACTTTGTAGAATTCTTTACCTTGGATTTCAGCAATGGTCAATTCCAATTTGCTTGGTTGTCTGCTACCATCACCACCGGCAAAGGTACCAGAACCCCATGGGGAACCACCGTGGAGTTCTTCCAAAGAGGTGATTTCACCAAAAGCAGCACCATAACCTAATGGAACGTAGATGATACCATGATGAGTAAGAGTACTGATGGAGTTCATAATAGTGACTTCTTGACCACCACCTGGAGTACCAGTAGAAACGAAAACACCAGCAAATTTATGGTATAAGGCACCAGAAGCCCACAAACCACCAGTAGCATCCCAGAAAGATTTCCATTGAGCTGGGAAATTACCGAAACGAGTTGGGATACCAAACAAGAAAGCATCATATTCTTTCAAAGTTTCTGGGGTAGCAATTGGGATGCTTGAGTCTTTGGCTGGGGCATGCATAGCAGTCAAGACATCATCAGATAAGGTTTCTGGAACTTGGAAAAGGTCAGCTTTACCGCCAGCGGCTTCAACACCAGCTTTAAGAGCAGTAGCAAGTTGGCCAATATGACCATAAAGAGAGTAGTAAACGATAGCGACTCTTGGTGCAGACATTGTAATTAATTGAATGAAGTGGTTTTGAGTATCAACAAAAGAATGATGATTAAAATAATATAATAAGTTTAAAACAAATAAAAAAATATGAATTAGAATGGCAATTGTATGGTTAATTTATATATAAGCAAGGCCCCATATAATGAAAAAAAAAAAAAAAAAAAAAAAAAAAAAAAAAAAAAAAAAAAAAAAGAAAAAATTAAAAAAAAAAAAAAAAAAAAAAAAAAAATAAAAAAAACCAAAAAAAAAAAAAAAAAAAAAAAAAAAATGGAAATTGTTTGTTAAATTAAAAAAAAAAAAAGGCCCAAAAAAAAAAAAAAAAAAAAAAAAAAAAAAAAAAAAAGAAAAATACGCAAATTGGTAATGCTTACAAAATAATAATAATAATAAAAAGTATTAAAAGCACGCACAAAAAGGAAAAAATTATTCCAAGTATACTTATTATTCATTTTAGAATAAGCAGTCAAAAATATTAATAATAATTACAAAAAAAAAAAATTAAAAAAAAAAGTAATAATTAATAATATATTTCAATAGGAGTACAAAAAAAAATAATAGTTACAAATTATTAAAAAAGCTTCTTAATTAAAAATGCATTTCAAAAGCTACGTCCTCAAAGCAAAACAAAAACTGTTTCTAAGATTTTGATTGTTTTTGAGATGAAAATGAAGAGAAGTTTGGGGCTGGATCTTTAAATACACCCATTATATCATTGAAAATATTAAAATCATCAGCAGAAAAATTTCCAGTAGAATTTATATTAGAATCTAATACACCATTAGTAAAGCTTGTAATTTTTTGGTTCTTTTGACGATTCAGAATTCCAGTTGATGATGAAGTTGCCTCTTTTGCATTGAAGTTAAGGGGATTTCCATTATCTCCGTCATTATTGGCGACATCCTCATTTCTTGCCAAATTTGAAAGTTTTGGAGCTATGACAGTTCCTGATTTTCCACCTACCATTTGATTAGCGGATCCAGTACTTGACGTCAAATTGTTACTATTATAAGTTGAAATCGGAATTGAAAATAATGAAAAGACATCGGTTTCAGTATTTTGATTTACTTTTGAACTTTCTTTAATTATTTTCGAAGAACCAGAATCTTTTAAACCATTATAATCATTATTATTTTGATTTTCACGACTCAAAGATGAATTCTTATCAACAGTATCCAAATCACTTCTATTGAAAAAAAAAGGATCATTGGGACTACTCATTTGATTCCATCCCGGAAAATTCAAAAACTCAATCAACATTTCGTCATTTAGTAAATTTAGCTCGTCATTAGTTAGAAATTCCTGCTCATTATAAGAAGTAGATGCAGAACCAGATTCAGAAGGCGCAGAACCTTGACGATTTAATAGAGCATAGTCAATGTTAGATATCCCCATAGTATCGTAATTATCATGATTATTCTCTAGTGCATCATCAATCGGATCAAAATCATCATCATTTATCGAAAACTTCACAATTTTTTTGCTTCCATCATAGCCATTTTCTTGCTTCTTTTCATATGAGCCATATACATTTCCACCTTCATATGAATTTAACAGCTTGTTTAATGGTTTAGAAGAAGAACTATTGGGAACATTCTTCTTGGAATTAAAATTTTCTTTACCAGTTGAGTTTGTTACACCCATTGCATCTAAAGCTAATTGCCGTAAGCTCTTATCATTAGAATTGCTTTTTAAAGGCACCAAGAATTCATCCGTACTCAACCTTAATAATTGATTTATAGTGTGTTGAAACAAAATATCCCTTTCATTGGAACCATTATTGTCATCATCAAACGTATTATGCATAGTGTGATTCAATTTATTGATGAAAGACACATCTGTAATGATTTTTTCTGAAACATCCAACAATTTTCTTTTTCTATTGGCTTCTTGTTTTGAATTCTCAGTTGAAAACTCCAATTTCTTCAATAAATTTATTTTATCCAAACAACTCATCAAGCCTGATAGTTGTAAATAATAAATCCTCGATGTCATTGAACCTAATTCAGTGCCTTTTTTCAATACTGACAATGCAAATTTGATTTTTGAAGTGAGTTCTTTTTGAGTTAATGATGATAGCCCAAATGGCTTAGATTTAACACTTTTATGTTTAAATTTCACCGATTCTTTATGACCTTTGTGATTTTTAATATCCAAAGATCTTGCATTTGTGGTATTTTCCTCCTCTCCCTCTTCTTCTTCCTCTTCATTATCATTGGGTGACTTGTAAAATATCTTTGTAAATATATTGTATCCTTGAGAACTGTAATTCTTGATGAAATTTATCAATAAAATACTAATAACCGAACTGAAGAGATAATTATTATCAAATGATGTGTAGAAAGAAAAGTTATTTTGTGACAACAATAACTGGATGATTTTCAAATTTATTAATGAAGCATTTATACAAGACTTCAAAATCCCTAACGTCGTTGGAGAGTGTTCATTTTCAATATGAAAAATCACCTCTTTGAAAATATAAAGTAACAAGGGCCTTGTGGTTAATACAATACAATAATTATAATTCAAATGTAAAGAATAAGCTTGACGTTTTAAATTTGCTTCTAGTTCACTATAGTCTAATCTTAAGCAACTTTTAGATTTTTGTAAAACACTTGTAGAAGATGATGATTCATTATTCAAATTCACCGCATTTAATTCGGCATACCAATGTCTCAAGGAATTCAAAATCGAATGAACACTAACAATGAAACTATCTTTGAATTTACCGGTTTTTTTGATACTATAAATCTTGTTTAAAATGATACCTGAAATTCTTGTAAGCTTGATTTGCTGAATCAAATAATCAGGAGATTTTGGATAATATTGAAGTTCTTCTTTTGTTGTGAATTGTTTATTTGAAGGCAAATCTACATCCATAGAATCATCATCAATCATAACTGGATGGCCCAACCTACTAGTAACAAGTCTATCCCATATATAACAGCTCCACCACAATCTTTTTCTTTTTTCTAATTGCACTTGTGAGTACCCATAAAAATCTCTTGGAATTTTACGATGAAGTCCCAAAATATATGCCATTCGAATTGCAATACCCATATATCCATAAGCTGAATCTCTTCTGTGTAAAGCTAATGAGTATATTGCAAACATTAAACATGCTTCAATATAAGGTAGAGTAGTTTCTTCAAATTGGTCTTCAAAAAATTGGACGGCTTTTTGAAAATATTGGAAACCTGGAAAAATATGATCAGATTGGCTGACATTTTGCTCAATAGCAGCGATCATCAATTCACCAATTGCCAATAATAAAAGAAATTGAACAACATGTAAACGGGAACAAGAATTTAAATCTGCATATATCTTGTCAACTAATTCAAAAGATTCAAATCTATTGACCACAAAAAAATCCGAACCTAATCCTTCGAAAATTAACGTTATAATTTTGATTGCATATTCTTGACTCGGTAACAGAAGCAGGGGTATATTTGATTGGCTTGAAATATTCCAATGTAAACCTTTTGTTTTGTAAAGAATTGTTGGTAACACAGGAGGATTCAAGAGAGGTATTGGTAAATTTTGGCTAATCTTGTTTTCTACTTCAATTAAAAAATTTATTTTACTATGAATAATATTTTGAATTGTCAAATTGTATTTTGTACAATTAGAATTACCTAAAAAAACGTTGAAATTTGATCGATACGAAACATCGGTGTTGACTAACAAATTCTTAACTGTCAACTCTTTCTCCAACACATAGTCGTCAGTATTTGTGTTATCAACCATTTTTATTTTAGTAGATTTAGAATTAGTTTCATATTTCAAGGATGCATTGGATTTGTTAAACTGCGTTGGTTTTTCACTATTGCTAGAGTCATTTTTGGTAAAATTAATATCCTTGTCCATAATTCTCTTTAATGGTGATAGCATTATTGAATTTGAGCCATTTGCAGTGGTTCTAGTTTGTGTATCTTCAGCAGGGCTAATTATATGAGACAATGACATTCTTCTGTTTTGGTCTTCTTCAATTACATTTCTAACATTTTTTCTATTGACTTTTGTTTTTACTCTAGGGGTTATATTTAAGGAATCAACCGTCATCAAACCTTCTTCAAGCTTTTGTTCCAACTCTTGGATTCTAAATTTCAACAGATTCAAATATTGTTCTTGAATAGTAACCAATCTTGGCTTTTCTTTAATGATAAACACGCATTCATTTGGCTTTTCTAACATTAAACAATATTGACATGGTTTTTCTCCTGAACATTTTGTCTTTCTTGATTGACATTTTGTGCAAGCTCTTCTAGATCTTGATCGCTTGGATACATGTGTTTCTTGCTGATTATTATCATAATCTAATTTCAGTCTTTTCTTTGAAACATCAGATGAATCAATATTCATTTTTGAAGTGCAAATAACAGGTTATGCATTAGATGCAAAAGACAAAATTAAATATTCCTTATAATAGTGCTGTTTATATTAACATAAAAGTAATTAAAGTCAAAATGTGGAAAAAAAAAAAGAAAAAAACAATGAAATTGTTTTAAGAAAATGTATATCTTTCAAAAGCTCGAAGTAAGTCAAAAAATATCATGTATAATACTTCATGGCAAGTATAATTGTTGATCTTTTGATCTAACGTTTAAACAGTTTTTAATTTGGAAAAAGATTATTTTCCAACAGAATTTTGGGGGAGAGAAGTAAAAGGGGTGAAGCGTGTGACGGCTGCAGCTTCTCCACAAAAAATCTGCATGTTTTTTTTTTTGTTTTTTTTGTGACAACCAAGGGGGTGTGTATGAATATTACATAATCATTTCGTGGGCGCTCATCTAATCAAAAAAGGAAAATATCCAAAACGGCAAAAAAACTATTTTCATTGTGAGGAAAGCATTTTAGATAATAAGACTGATAATTAGCTTATTTTTTGTGTTTCTATGTATTTATCTACATATATATATTTATAAAAAAAAAAAAAAAAAAAAATAATAATAACAATTATAAATCTTTTTTATATCCAATAATGGGAGCAGCTCTTTCGATTCCATTAATTCCTGTTCAAATAGCAGGGAACTTGTTAGCGTCTTGTTTAGGTGCTGCTTGTTGCTCGGCTTTCACTAGCTTGTTCAACAAGACTTTTTCATCTTCAATTGCAACTCGTATTTTATATGCTTTTCTCTTTATTGTAAATAGCATATTATCATGGATTATGTTATCAAAATGGGCAGTGAAGAAACTAGATAAGATAACCTTTGGATTGATTAAGTATGAAGAAGGAGCTAATTTTTTTGGCGTGCAAAGAGTTAACTTCGCCTTGGCAATTTTCCATCTAATATTAGCAATGCTTCTAATCGGGGTGAGATCAACGAAAAGTTCCAGAGCACAAATTCAAAATGGATTATGGCCTTTAAAATTTGTCGTATGGTTTGTGCTTTTGATTGTATCATTTGTTTTACCGGACCGTTTCTTTGAAATTTACGGCAATTATTTTGCTGTTGTTGGGGCCTTACTTTTCAACTTGATTGGTTTAATTTTACTCGTGGATTTTGCCCATGAATGGTCAGAAATATGTTTAGAACATATTCAAGATGAAGGTTATTCGGCGGTTTCTTTAGGGCTCAGCGATGATGATGATGATAGCTATAACTATGGTGGTGGCTCTGGGGGTAATAACTCTAGATTTTGGACCTTTTTGCTTGTTGGCGGTACATTTTCAATGTATATCGGAACATTAATATTAACAATCGTGATGTATATTTTCTTTGCCAACAAGGGATGCTCATTGAATCAAGCGTTTATCACTATTAACTTGATATGTGCTATTATCGTCACTTTACTTTCAATCAGTGAAAAAGTCCGTGAATCAAATCCAGCAAATGGCTTGGGGCAATCAGGCATGGTTTGCATATATTGTACCTATCTTATTCTTTCTGCTTGTTGTTCAGCGCCTGATGGTGCTTGTAACCCAGTAGTCAGATCAACTGGCACTAAAACCACTAATATTATTTTATCTGCAGTTTTCACGTTTATTGCAATTGCATATACAACTACAAGAGCTGCTGCAAATAGTGCCTTCAGTCATTCTGAATCTCATACAAGCTCTTTGCCTACTAGTAATGGAGTAATTAGTTCTCAGCCAGGTGCTGTTGAAGATTTACGTTATGAAACTATTAGACAAGCAGTTGAAGAAGGTGCTTTGCCACAAAGTGCCCTTCAAGATCCAAGTTGGTATTATGAAGATTCTGAGCTCAATATTGATGATGAAAAATACTCCACCAAATATAACTATTTTATATTCCATTTAATTTTCTTTTTGGCGACTCAGTTCATTGCAACTTTACTTACTATGAATGTTAATCAATCTGACTTGGGTGATTTCGTTCCAGTAGGAAGAACCTATTTCTATAGTGTGGTGAAAATGGTTAGTGCCGTCATTTGTTATGGATTATATATATGGTCATTATTGGCTCCTATTATCATGCCAGATAGATTCCCTGTTTCTATTTAGATTTTCAACATGTTTTTTTTTTGTTTTTGGTTATTCTTGTTGCTTTCTGGTATTTAGATTTTGAGTTGAAATTTTTTGGTTGTTTTTTGTTTTTTGTCTTTAGTTACACATAGTATATTTTATAAAACAGTTACTTATTATTATTATCATATTCTACTATAATACTGTGTCCTCATTACCATTGCAAAGTTGGGACCGCTATAGATACCACACCATTCGCTACATACCTCGTTATACTATTATCACCACTGTCAGCATTATTATTAGCATTATTATTTGTATTATTATTAGCATTATCAAGAAGATGAGTCGGAAATACCTCCTAATCCAATAACATAAACACATTCTGCTTCTGGCATATCTGGACTATCCAAAAGCTTTGCAACTCTCTCTTCTCCTCTACCTTTTCTAAGCAAAATTCTTGTTGCAGATGCATGAGCCAATACATGACCACCAACCGGTTTTCTACCATCAGCGGCAGCAAATAAGGCGTTGGCACCAGGATCAGATTGCACTTGGTTTGTCATGAATACTGCAACATTATAGTCTTCAGCTAATCGATTCAAAGTAGCTAAATGTTGATTCAATTTTTGTTGACGTTCTCCTAATTCTCCACGACCACTATAATCAACTCTAAAACCAGCCATAATTGAATCAATGATCAAAAGTCTATAACCACCTTCTGCCAATTGACTAGCTAATTCTTCTACCAATTCACATTGATGTTCACTGTTCAAAGCACGAGCATAAGAGATATTTTCAAGACAAACTTCAGGATCAACACCAAATCTTTCAGCAATGGATTTAATTCTTAAATAAATCAAGAAAAAAAGAAGAAGAATGATGTTAATAATCTGACATACTTTTATTATAAACTCACAAAAGTTTTAATTCAACAGTTTATTGAGCATTCATTACCTACCTATCTGGTCGAAATGTTCCTTCGGTATCAATATACGCTGCTTTTCCTTCACCGCCGCCCATTGATTTAGGTAGTTGAACAGCAACACAAAGGGTATGAGCCATTTGAGTTTTCCCACACCTAAATTCCCCAAATACTTCAGTTAAACTCATTGTTTTGACACCACCTCCCAAAATCGTATCTAAAGACTTGGACCCAGTAGTCAAAGAATAAACTTTTTCTCTAACTTGAGCCTGCATCGAAGCAGATACAAACCCAGTGTGCTAAACAGAGGATCAATATCAGTTAGTGTTGATTCTTTTTTTTTTAATAAAAATGTCACAAAAAAAAAGAAAAGTCGTGTTTTCTCACCATCAATTTCTTACCAGCGTCTTTAATCTTTTCGACTTTTATTTCGCTTAAGCCTTTAATTTTTAGCATATTTCTTTTTGTAGTTGATAACACGGACTATTTCAAAAAAATTTATTTTGTTAGTATTTGCTAAACGAACACATAGGGTCCTGTAAATCTTGGAAGTGAAAGTTAAAGATTTAGAGATGATACCTAATCATCAAAGCCTTTTTTTAATTTTATTAATTTCATTTTTTTTTTTTTTTCGTTTTTTTTATTTTTATTTTTTGTAATTTCCTATATCTTTACACTCGATTAAGCACGACTGACTGACAGGCTTTTTGAAAAATTACCAGTAATAATCACAACTTACAGGAATGCTGCAAATTCCTGCAGATTTCAACTTTTGGATATCACCGGCGTTGATTCCACAATTTTGAAGCTCATCGATACTCATGATAGCATCATCCTCTTGATTATTTGATTGTAGTTCATCCAACATGTCGTATTTTCAACCACTATATCAATCTTTTTTTTTTTTTTTTGTTTTTTTTTTTGTTTTGTAATTGTTTCTTTTTCCTCTATGTCTTACCTCACTTTTCACAAGGAAAACTTAGTTAGTAAAGAGAACAAAGAAGTTAAAAAAATGAGGTTAAAAAAACTATAATTCCTTTCTGATATAGACTTTTATATATGTGTAATAGTGGAAACTCAAAGGACTCAGATTATTTAATTGAGTTCTCCAATAAAATGAGAGTTAAACTCGATGAAGCCTGGGGCTGAATAAGACAAGGTCCCGATTTTTTTTTCAACATCAAAAAAAAAAAAAAAAAAATTAAAATATTGATCCGAACATACCCAAAGTGGAATTATACTAAAGTAATACGACAAAAAAAAGAAAAATTAGAAAAAAATAAAAAAAATAAAAAAAAAAAAGAATAGTTGAAAGAACAAGATAAGAAAATTTTTAAAAGTCAAATTCAATTAAAGTTGATTAATGTTTCAATTTATTTATTACAACAACTTCCAATTGTTGTGCCAAAAAAAAAAAAAAAAAAAAAAAAAAAAAATATCGATACGTCATGCATATACACTCTATAATATAATAATATAACAATTATAATCATCGCAATCATAATCATTAATTATACAGTCAAAAGAAAACTAACAATTGTATAGTAGATTTAATAGCTTCTAATGTTTGGGTATTTCTGCTTATTGAGGAATTTATTGCCATTAATAAAAAGTAAAATAAATTGAGTGGATGTTGCATTGACACATAGGGACGGACACTCACGCTGTGTATAATCACCAAATACAATAATTATTTATTATTTTTTGCTTTTGAACTTTGATTGTCTTTATTTTTTAGAAGTCGTTATCTTATAAAAATATGGATCTGATGCAAAAAGTGGTGTTAAGTAAGAATATCCAAATCCATATCCTGCAGTACCAAGCACCGGCGTCACTGGCGAAATATGATTCTGCCTAGATAAAAAACACGACGGTAAGTCTCCTTGTGAAAACTGATGAGCACTTAGATTAGCAAACATTTGATAATCAAAAAACAGAAATGGTTGATTCGATATCCAATAGCTATTATTTGTTAAATTTACAATATCTTGAAAGTTGTCTTCGCTTTTATCCAGTATGTTATTATCATGTTGTTGTTGTTGTTGTTGTTGTTGTTGTTGTAGGTGTAGCACTTTTTCACGAAATTCTTTTCTAGTAACTGCATTCTTAAGTGAAGCTACTCTCCAGAATAAGGGAACATCGACTAAATGTTCTTTCCAAGGGCAGTTTTTTTTTAAATGACCAGTTGTCAAACATAAATAACATTGTTTTTTTTCGTCGATATTTTCATGAGGACATCCTTTCTTTTCATGACCTGGTTCTTTACAGTTATAGCATAATCGTTGTTTTTCTGGACAAGAGCTAGCAAAGTGACCCAAATTACCACATAAGTAGCAAGTATATCCTAAATCACTAGGTGTATTTATGTAGTCTGTCAGACATGTGATTTTTTCAAGGTTGAAAATTCTGTTGTTCTCGGTGCTCATGTCTTTTTTGCTTTAATTTTAAAGAATATAATATTGGTTGAAGATGGTACAGTGTTTAATTATAGTAAGTATTGATGACTGAGGGATGATTATAGTAAGAATCTATCTCAAAATTATTAGGTTAATAAATATTTAGAAATATATACATATATATATATATATATATATATAATTTTTTTTTTTAAATCACACTTTACGTATGGCTATCGATAGTATGTCCATGTCTTTATAAAGTCGATCTTTATCAATTTTAAATTGTGCATGCATACATAACTGTACATTAAAGTACAGTGACTGACATTCTTCTTTAGAAATTACTATTGACAACCTTTACGCAGTTATAAAGCCCTGTGTTTACCGCCACGGTTTTTTCTTTTTCTATTTTTTTTTTTTACTTTATTTTTTTATTTTTTTATTTGCCTGTCATTAAAACATGTAGAGTGATAATAAAACATTCCATAAATAGCATTAAGGATTTGGGCATAATTTCATCATTTTTGAAAGATGTTGTTTTTTCATATAATACTTTGCCTTTCCTTTACTGTGCTAACCTCGGCATTCTATCTTCCTGGTGTGGCTCCAACCACTTATCATAAGGATGATGATATTCAATTGTTGGTGAATCACATTACACCTTCCAATATTCATAGCGCCAATAGTGATAATCAAGACTCAAAAACTTTTGTTTATTCTTTCGATTATTATTTTCCAAAATTGCATTACTGTAAGCCAAAAGATGGTAAACCAAAATCACAATCTGAATCACTTGGATCAATCATTTTTGGTGACAGAATTTATAATTCTCCTTTTGAAATCAAAATGTTGGAAAATCGTAATTGTGTCAAATTATGTTCTGCAACTTACTCAAAATCAGACTCTTTGTTTGTCAATAAATTGATCAGATCAGGTTACTACCATAATTGGATCGTCGATGGATTACCAGCTGCAAAATTGCTTACAGATCAAAGTACACACTCCGATTTCTACGGTTCAGGATTTCCAATTGGTTTAATGGATGAATCAGGTGTTGCTCATTTTGCAAATCACTTTGACATCAAAATTGAATATCATGAAAGAGACGAAGATGAATATAGAATTGTCGGTGTTTCAGTTGAACCATATTCTTTGGATAGAAAATTACCTGAAGAAGGAGAAAATAGTGAATCATGTCAAAACTTAGACGAAATATCTCCTCTTCTTTTGGATCACACCAAAGAAACAGAAGTCGAGTTTTCATATTCTATTACTTTTGAACCTTCTGACACAGTTTGGGCTACTAGATGGGATAAATACTTGCATGTGTATGATCCTAAAATTCAATGGGTTTCTTTGATCAATTTCTCTTTAATTGTTTTGGGTTTATCTTCGGTTATGGGTCATATTTTGGTCAAAACTTTGAGAAATGATATCTTAAAATACAATAACCTTGATCTTGATGATGAAATTCAAGAAGAAAGTGGATGGAAATTAGTCCATGCAGATGTTTTTAGACCTCCAACTAAAAGTTTATTATTATCAATTATTATTGGCAGTGGATGTCAATTATTTTTAATGACATTTAGCACAATTCTTTTTGCCTTGCTTGGCTTATTATCCCCATCTAATAGAGGTGCTTTGTCTACTATGATGTTCATTTTATATGCTCTTTATGGTTTTATTGGCTCATTTACCTCGGGATATGTTTACAAATTTTTTGATGGTAAAAGTTGGAAATTGAACATGTTCTTAACTCCGCTTTTAGTGCCAGGTATTTTGTTTTTAACTTTTGTTGGTTTGAACTTTTTCTTAATTTTTGTCAAAAGTTCAGGTGCCATTCCAATTGGAACTATGTTTTCAATTATATTAATTTGGTTTTTGATTTCAATTCCATTATCTGTTATGGGTTCCTTAGTGTCTCTTAAATTCAATAGAGGTCTTAAAAAACCAGTAAAAACTAATCAAATTCCTCGTCAAATACCTGTTCAACCTTTCTTTTTAAAACTCCCATGCATTTCCATGATTTCCGGTATTTTCCCATTTGGCTCAATGGCAGTTGAAATTTATTTCATTTATTCCTCTATTTGGTTTAACCGTATATATTACATGTTTGGCTTCCTTTTCTTTTGTTTTGTCTTGATGAGTATAACTTGTTGTTTAATTACAGTTCTCATGACTTATTATACCCTTTGTTTTGAAAATTACAGATGGCAATGGAGAAGTTTTATCATTAGTGGAAGTTGTGCCATTTATATCTTTATTCACTCATTATTTTTGATCAAATTAGATAGATTAAATGGACTCACAAGTGTGATCTTATACTTGGGTTACTCACTTGTCGCTAGTATTTTAATGTTTATATTATGTGGTTCCATTGGTTTCTTTTCTAGTTTGTTTTTTGTCAAAAGAATTTATTCTGAAATCAAAGTTGATTAGATTTTTTTTTTTTTTTTTACCAAAAAAGGAAAAGAAAGAAAAAAAAAAAAAAATCAAACAAAAACCTAGCTCAATTTAATTATTCCTTAACAAAAAATTGAAAAACAAAGAAAAAAACCAGAAAAAAACAAAAATTAAATAATAATTCAATACACGTATTTTTTAAGAAAAAAAAAACTAACAGACACCAAAAAAAAAAAAAAAAAAAAATAAATAAATAAATAAAACGTAATATTCTTTACATGTAGTAGCAATAGCTGGTTTTAGAGGAGTTCCAACTACTGCTGAAAAGTCAATTTTTTTTAGTGGGAAAATCCCCGGACGTTTGGCTACTGGTCATGCATGACGGTACAAAAATAGAGAAGTTCTCACAAAGAAAAATGATTGCAGCTCTACTTAGTTTTTATTATAAATTTTAATTTGAATTTAAAGTATTAATATGAAGCGTTATCTCAGCTTTCTGATTTGATAATGGCATGTGAAACAGTTTTGAAATGAGCTCTTTTTCAAATATAAAACAGATAATTGAAAATACAAAAGATCTTACTTTTGATTATAGAGATATAAGGAGGACAACAACCCGCACGTTTATGAAGATTTTATAGGTGATTCTATTTCTAAATTCAAGAACTTTGAAAAAAGTAAATTTTTAAAAAATTATTATAAAGCGGTTCTTTCATTTCCTGTCTTCAATGTCAAATTTCAAGAGCCCCGTTCTACAGCAACTGTTGGTGGTTCAGCCCCGCAAAGTCTACACAGGCAAACAACATCCGCTGGAACCACAAACAGGTTCACGGAAACTTTATGCCAAATGAAATTCATACCAGAATAATTGAGCTATGAATGTTTCTTGAAGCCAAAATTTGAAAACTTGAATGACGCATTCCTGAAAAGAGATGTTGCACCAAATTTCAAATTTTTGAAGAGTTCAATTTCTATAGACGAAAGAGAAATACGTGATAATTACAGTGAGGATGATATTAACGAACATTTTAATGGTTTAATTTGTGATGATATTCGCCATTTATTAGAATTATTGAAGCTTCCAATAATAAAACATGGAGATTTTCCTTACTTGGATCCTAACGTTGAGTATGGTGACCATATTAGACCAACAAGAATAGACATTATGTTTGCAACTGAGGGGGGAGCGCCCCTATTGGGCATAAAAATAAAAAAGAACATTACAGGAATAATAGCCGGCTTAAATCATAAAGATACTGCAATTGCTAGCAAATCACAATCAGTATTTTTCAGCTTTTCGGATACAGCATGACACACTGTAAGGAAACTATTTTTTTAACAGATTTCAAGCAGTTGGTGTTGATAAATTTTGACCTCAAATCAAGTGATAGCAAAATGGTAGATAGAGATCGTGAAACCAAAATTAAAACCCAAACAGTTGGATTCGAATATAAAATAATTGAACTATACACAGGCATATGTACCATGAAAGCCACCTTATTGGCTATGCTCTATCATGAGTATGATTTTATCGTGAATAAAAAAGGATCACGGGTGTCATCTATCAAAAAAATGATAAAGAAACTAAAATTGACCCAAAAACAACTTACAAATAAAACAGTCAGGAAACAACAAAGTCGTGCGAAATCCAAGTTAGAATCCATCAAAGAACAACCAGGCAGCTCTGAAGTTATCCGAAAAGTCGACAATGCTTCATATGAGTTGGTACAAGACGGCAAAACTCACACGAATAGTGTGATCTCCATGGATAGCGAGGAATTTACAAAGATCTTCAACATCAAAACTGATGGAAAAATTGACAAAGTTGTGATAAAATTGGTGAATTTCATAGATTTGGAAGATTATTTTTTGTACTTGATGGAAGATAAAGATAACAAAGACATTAATACATACGAAGATCTTGAAAATTTTGCTGCCAAAAGTTTTTCCAAAGAACTTGAATCATATAGGAGGATCTGGAATTATAATTCAAATGCGACAAAAAGAGAGCAAATCAATGCTCCAAGGTGTATAGGTTATGGTTTTTGTTCGGTGTTTTCTTCAAAGAAGTATTTCTTCGGGGGCCTATTCGTGGCATTGGAAAAAATTCCAGCCCCCGAGAAGACAATACCAGATAAACAGTATGAGCAGTTGAAGCATCAAGTGAAACTTTTAGAAAATATAGGTATATATCATAATGATCTATACGAAAGAAACCTCATCTTCTCAAGAGGAAAGCTATATATCTATGATTATGATCATGCATTATTAAGTGACTGATAATTTGATCATAATGTGACCACTTAAGTTTCTTTTTTTTTTGCTTTTTTTACTATCTTTGATCCTTTTTCATTAGTAGTTAGTGTTGTGAACCATCAAAAAATGTATCACATGAACAACGAGTGCTAGCTCTTCCCAAACGATATTATTATAAAATTTTATCGAAACAGATCCTAAATTTCATAAGGAAAAAGTAATTTAAAAAAGTGCAAAAATTAATTCTCTTTTATATGTGATAATCTTCCGTTATAAGGATCTTACGTCCGAAAAAATCTTCCAATGTTTTGGTTTGAAGAAAGTCTGGAAGAACATCTCGCTTTTCCTAGGGAATGTCACTCACTGATAAGCGAAATTGCGCGTGTGTGTGACGTATTAATAGTTGATGGATATGGAAAAATAATATTAGAAGATGCTAAACCTAACAACTTGAACCATAAACTAGTCTGATCTTTCTAATGCTGATGATTTCAAATTTTGTGCGGTGCTTTTTCAAGAAATTCTTTATAAGATTCCAGTGGTGAGGAAAAATATATTGTGTTTAACTGGTAATTTTTTAATATTCCTTTAATTATTAGCTTACAATAATAGTAAGAATATTTTAATCAAAAATGATTGGAATTCTAGTAATGATTGGAATAGAATTTCTTATGAAGCCACTTAAGATATGGAGAAATTAAAGAATTGGTGATAAATTACCAAAATGAGAAATTGAAGCACAATAATAATATAAATAATCAACCCTGAGTAGAAATTGATGTAAACTGTAACTTACTTGCAAACCAAAAAAAAAAAAGAAAAAAAAAAAAAAAAGAAAAGAGAAAAGAGGATTGTTTCATACTCCATATTGTAGAATTAATAATATTGAAAATGATAGAAGCTTTGAGGCTAAGCTAGCTTTGAAGCTTCGAATTGGTTATGTAGCACGAGACCATGGGCCTTTTTTTTTGTAAACTGGTTTGATTACTCAAAATACAGCCAAATCCCAACATCCATATCAAGAACCAATAATTATTCAATAATCATAAGTTTTAGACACTCTTTTTCTTATAATTTAATTGTGCTTGAATTTTTTTTGGGAGGAGGAGAAGGTGTGAAGATATACATCAGCAGTGAATTCAAAAGAAAAAAAAAAAAGAAAAAAGAAAAAACGAGAAGCACAAGAAAAGATAACAGATAACCAACTACAAGGTTTTTTTTTTTTTTTTTTTTTTTTTTTTTGAATAAGGAATTAGATACATTAGTTTATTTTTTCTCCCCAAAAAAATGAACCATTTAACAAATAATGAATCATCATTCATTTGTAAAGATCTTCTTGCGAATTCTTTGTCCCCTAATGTTTCAATTGTATCATCACATAGTGCCGATAAATTTGTGGCCGACAATTTTGGTTACGATTCATTTTATCATTTGATACGGCCACATGGATTAACTTTAAAATCAAATTTTAATATTAAAAATACTCAGCTAATTACCAATAATTATAAAACTTTTTCCATCAGATTTTCTAGAAGTGTTATGGATGTTCTTTCCACTCAAAAACAACAGCAGTTGCAATATGTGAAATCGGGAAATAACATCTTTGACTTGTTTAGATCAGGGGAATTAAATCAAGTGATGATGGAATATGTGAAATTATACAATGAAGAAATTCAAAAATTGAGTGGAAACAATGACGAAGAAATAAACTCACAAAAACTCAAATTACTTAAAGATTCGATCTATCTCAAATTTATGTCGAAAATATACACAAATGGGATCATTTTGCCATTTGAAACATTTAATCATCCTATAATTCACTTGATAACTTTGACATCGAAAGATTCAGTAGAATCAATTAATGATATATTAGTGAGAAATAATCTTAATCGTAAAAAACACTTGATGCTCAATCGGGAGTTTGCCCAGGCTGCTGATACTCCGACTGATGATGTATCACAAATGGAAATCCCAAATTATTTAGACTTGGGAAGTGATGATGATTCCTTGATTTGTTTCTTAACATTAATAGATGATACAGTAGAAGGTGATGAAGAGAAATGTGAAGAATTGAAATCTTATGTGAAAAAAAATTTCTATTATTCTTGTCTTTCTTTGAAACTCAAAGATTTAAAAGACACAGTACCATATACAGGACCATATTCTGGTGTCGCAAATTCTGATCAAATAAATTATGATGAATTGATTCAACCAGGAATTTTCAAAACAGTTAAAGAAGAATTAACAGAATTTCAACTATCCAAAGTTGCAAAGGATCCTCCAACAGAGACTCAAGTAGAACTTTCTGAAAAGGACGTGATGAATATTAGAAATATGTTGGTAGAGTTAATCAAATTGAATCTTATTCCTTTTATGGAAAAAAAAATCTCATTTTGGGATGATGTATATATTCAACCGAGAAAATCCCTCACCACTAGATTTTTTTCAGCTTCAAGAAAATATTTCGGCTCTTCAACTTCATCATCTTCTTCACATAATAATTCAAGAACTTCTTCGCTTTTTGGAGGTGGCAATGCTACTAATACTAATAATAGCAATAATAACAATGCTATTGGAGGAACTCATGATTCAGACTTGGATTTTTATTCCCATGATTCAAGTGAAGCAATAACACGAAAATTAGCAGATTGGGCATTTATGCTTCGTGATTATAAATATGCATATTATGCTTATGAGCTTTTGAAAAAAGATTTCAATACTGCAAAATCTTGGACTTATTATGCTTCTTGTGAAGAAATGTCTGTTATTTCACTGTTATTTGATTTGATCAACTGTCAAACTTCATCTTCATATGGTTATTATAATGCCATCAAAAATAAATTCCAACAGTTATTAGAAAACATTGATTCGGTTAATTATACATATTCATCTCGCTGTAATTTGAAATCGTTTGTTCTTAGGTTCATGTTGACAGTTTCAGAATTATTCAATTGCTTAAAAGTAAACACTTTTCTGGACGTGACGATCAATTCGGCTATATTATCACTGTCCTCTATGAATAACAATATTATTTCAATAAAACATTTGAATGAAATCATATCTCTAAAGCTATTAACATATACAGTGATTGAAGCTACAGAAGATGGTGCACAAAAAGTTGTATCTGAAGAAAAATCATATTACTTACTTAAAGCACTTATAATGGAAAGAATAAGCTACAGTTATTCTGTATTTTTATTCAATCATTCAAAATATTCTGTTCTAACAAGTCGAAATTTAATTCGAAACGCTGATGATACTACTTCATCAGAAAATTCATCTCTTTCAATTTTCCCTCCACCAATCTCCTCGGATGACTTTGCAATCTTCAAACATTCCAAAAGCGAAGAAGAACAATCCAAATGTTTCAATCCGTATAAATTACAAAAATCAAATTTAGCAGTAATGGGATTAACACGATACAGAAAAGCAGGGTTTTGGCTCTTATTGGCCGCAAATCAATGGGAACATTTGCATGATGTTATTCAGTTGAAAATGAGTCTTGATAAATGCTTAGAAATGGTATATGGGTTTGAAGGAGCCGAAAACGAACTAGTTTGGCTAAGAAGAGCTGACAGTTTATTAGCAAAGTTTCTCAAAGAATGTAATAAAGATATAGATGTATCACCAAAACTAGAGCCACTGTCTCAAGTTGAGGTATAGACAGGTATAATTTTCTTTTTTTTTTCTCTTTTTTTTTTTCTTTTTTTTTTTTTTTTTCTCAGACTAATCAACAAATGTCCTCCTTGATTATTATTTGTAATGTGATTAATGCTGCTTACAATTTAAATCATTCTTTTTTTTATACTCGCAAAGTAAAAAGCTCAACATTATATACTCTCAGTTCAAATATTGATAGATGTACTATTTCTCCATACTATGCATAGTTGGTACATTATAGATTCAATTCACTGCTACTAAAAAAAATTCTAGTTGCATTGATAAAAAAAGCATTCATTAATATCCAGCTATTTTTCATTCTATTGAAAGAAAAAGTTGTAAAGATTCTTTTCTTTTTTCATTTGTCACCTACAATGTCCTCATTTTATACAGATATTCGTATAACCTTTAAAAATTTTCGGTCCGCTTCGGCTGAATAAAATTTAGTAAAACCTATACGCCAACAAGATCTTTTTTTTTTTTTTTTTTGGATTTTCTAAATATATATTTATATCTTAGAAATCAATTGTGAAATTTCTGGTATGAAAAAGATTTTTTTTTTCGTTATCTAAAAACTTCTGTAAAATGTTTTATGTGTAAAAGAAATCTGCAAATAATTCGAATATCAATTTGGTGATGTATGTTTATGCAATAATCATATTATTTTGAAAACAAGTGGAAAAAAAAATTACAAAAAAATTACCAGAAAAAATGAAGAAAAAATTAATAAGCATTATGAAAAAAATACCGTAATGAATAATCAATACATAATATTAATAATTTTATAAATAGTGATATCGACCCCCCGAGGTCTCTTTTAAATTACTTCTTATATTTTCTTTCTTTTTTTTTATTTTTCATTTTTTTTTTTTTCCAATCATTTATCTAAATAAATTTCAACTTATACCTCTATATTTTCCATTTAAACATAATCACAATGACTCAAGTTTTTACACAAGCGCAGGAAGCTATTCAATCATTTCGTACGTATGATATTGATTACATTTTTTTTCATTTTATTCTTAATTTCAAGAAAGAACATTTTGATTGATACTAACAAAATTATCAGAAAATGGAGAATTTTTAATTGTTATGGATTCCAAAGATCGTGAAAATGAAGGTGATTTGATCATCGCTGCAAAACACATCACCCCAGAAAAAATGGCCTTTTTGGTGCGCTGGAGTTCAGGATATATTTGTGCCCCATTATCAATAGAAATAGCTGACCGTCTTAATTTAAAACCAATGGTAGAGGCTAAAGATCATACAGATAGACATAAAACAGCGTACACCGTGACTGTTGATTATGCAGTTGGTACCACCACCGGAATTAGCGCCAGTGATAGAGCCAAAACATGTCAAATGCTTGCCAGTACAGAATCAACCTCAGAACAATTTACTAGACCTGGTCACATTGTTCCATTAAGAGCAGTCAATGGATTATTAAAAGAAAGACAAGGTCATACAGAGGCAGCAGTTCAACTTTGTGAACTTGCGGGTTTACCGAAAGCCGCAGTAATTTGTGAGTTGGTTAGAGAAGAAGATGGAGAAATGATGAGATTATCTGATTGTGAAGCCTTTGGTAAAAAACATGGGATTAAACTTGTATCCATAGAAGATTTAAAGAGTCATATTGAAAATCAATAATTTTATCATTTATTTTAAATAAAATTATTAATTATACAGTGGGATTTTCTTTTTTTTTCTTTTTTTTTTTTCATTATTATTGTGTGTTGGGCGGACATTCTGCCGATATTAGCAACTGTAAGCGGTCCATTTTGTTGTGGGGAAGGTTACTTTCTTTTACTTCCTGTCAAGCGAAATGAAAAATATTTATTATCACTCATTTTATTGTAAATTTTTACATTATAATAATTTTCTGAACATTTATTAATAATTATCTACTACCGATTAGATACATACTACAAATGCTTTCGATTCAAGAAGCTGAAAAACATGATACAAAAAAAGATTGTTGGGTGATCATTCATGGCAAAGCTTATGATGTAACTGAATTTCTTCCATCTCATCCAGGAGGTCAAAAAATTATTTTAAGATATGCTGGTAAAGATGCCACTGAAAAATTTGATCCTGTGCATCCTCCTGATACTTTAGAAAAATATTTGTCAAAGGATAAACATCTTGGAATTGTAACTGGTCTAGATGATGATAATAATAATAATAATGAAAAAGAGCAACCGAAAGACTCAGCAGAAATAGAAAGACTTGACCGAATTAATAGAAAACCTCCATTAAATCAAATTTATAATTTAATGGATTTTGAATTTGTGGCTAAAAATACAATGGATCGTAATGCTTGGGCTTACTATTCTTCTGGTTGTGATGATGAAATCACCCTTCGTGAAAATCATTACGCTTATCAAAGAATATACTTCATTCCAAGAATTCTAATTAACGTTACAAATATTGATTTTTCAACAACAATGTTAGGCTCAAGATCTTCAGTTCCTTTCTATATAACCGCCACTGCTTTAGGTAAATTGGGCCACCCCGATGGTGAAAAAGTCTTGACTAGAGCTTGCGCGTCGCATGGAGTCATTCAAATGATCCCAACATTGGCATCATGTTCATTTGATGAAATTGTTGATCAAGCCACCGATAACCAAACTCAATGGTTCCAATTATATGTGAATTCTGATCGAGAAATCACCAAGAAAATTGTTCGCCATGCAGAAAAAAGAGGCGTCAAAGCTTTGTTTATAACCGTTGACGCCCCACAATTGGGAAGACGTGAAAAAGATATGAGAAGCAAATATTTAGCCGAAGCAGCTCGAGTTCAAATGGATAAAATTAACTTTGATGATGATGATGATGATAATGAAGGTTTGGATGCCCCAGGTATCGACAGATCCCAAGGGGCAGCTAGAGCCATTTCCTCATTTATTGATACTGGGTTATGCTGGGAAGATTTGGAATGGTTCCGCTCAATAACATCTTTGCCCATAATATTGAAAGGAGTCTTAAGTATTCAAGATGCTTTAAAGGCAGTATCTTACGGAGTTCAAGGAATAGTATTGTCAAATCATGGAGGAAGACAATTGGAATTTTCACGTTCGGGGATTGAGATTTTGGCAGAATTGATGCCGATTTTACGTCAAAAGGGACTCGAAAATAAATTGGAAATTTTTATTGATGGTGGGGTTCGCCGAGCTACTGATGTTTTAAAAGCAATTGCATTAGGAGCCAAAGGGGTAGGAATCGGTCGTCCTTTTCTTTATGCTATGAGTACCTATGGTGATGATGGAGTTAAAAAAGCTTTTCAAATTCTAAAAGATGAAATGTTCATGAATATGCGCTTATTGGGGTGTACTTCTCTTGAAAAATTAAATGAAACTTATGTCGATACTCGAGGATTGTTATCATCAACAAGATTCCAAGATGGTGATAATTTATATAATAGGGTATATGAGCCTTTAGAAAATCCTAAATTTAAACCAAAATTGTGATTTTTCAGATATATATATATATATATATTATTATCATCATTATTATTACTTACTTTTAAATTAAGTATTCTTCTATGAAATAACTAATATCAAATAAATATTAGTTTCATGTAAAAGAAAAACGAAAAGATCTAGAGAAAAAATGTTTACACTGTCTACCTCTGTCTTATCAAGGAATGTCTAAAGAATTCAATATCTTCACCGTGTTTATTAATAACCTTAATTTCCTTGTGTTCCAACACAGACATTTACTGTAGTTAAATGCTGGATTTTATTTACTTATAAACATAGGAGCATTGTAGCAAGATATATTTATTATCAAAAACCTAGTCGAATAAAAGCAATGAAGTTGAGCGCCTACACTATGCTTAAACCCTGCATATATTTCTACAGCCATTTAGCCTCTGGTGAAGTTCACAGTGAATAAGTAACACATGTGGAAACAAAATTTCGTATAATGATCCTATAAGAAAGTGATAGTACTGTTTTTCTTAGATATATTATCATTTATTTTGTAGAAGATAAATTGTAGTTAGTTATGGTTCATGTCAAAAGTAGCGTATACGAGCGATGGTATGAGAAACAGATCACGTTTTTATGGGGGGGGGAATAAAAAACATTTGATGGGTGTGTCACTATAACTGATAAGACGTCATGAAAGCTCAGAATAGGTAGTGGATAGGGATAAAGAAATAATCTTAAAAGATGTCAAACCTTTTGATTCCAACAATACAGTTATCTGATATTTCTGATGCTGATGATTCAACTTTGGTTCTTTTGCCAGAAATTCTTTATAAGATTCCAGTGGTAAGAAAGACTGGGTTAGAATTGATTGGTAGTTTTTCAAGATTGCTTCAATTGCCAATTTACAATAACAATAATAATAATAATAAGAAGAATGCTTTAAACAAAAATGATTTGAATTCTGGTAATGATAAGGACAAAATGTCTCTTGAAACCATTGAAGATATAGAAAAACTAAAATATCTGATGATTAATTATCAAAATGAAAAATTAAAGTCTAAGTACAATACTAATAAAAATAATCAACCTTGGCTCGTAATTGGGGTGATATCTAACTTGTCTATTGATAAAAAAGAACAAGAAAAAGAGAATGACACAATATCTACCCTTTGTAGAATTGTCAACATTGAAAAAGATGAAAAAGACGCCAATAAGATGATTTTATCGTTGAGGGCATTTGGTAGAGGTGAAATAACTAGTTCAGATGACAAACTGTTAATAAATGGAAATAAAAATATTAAATCATCACTACAGATGAAAATGATGAATACTAAAATTCATTTGAATGAAGGTGTATTAAATTTGACAAAGAAATCAATTGGTGCCTTTGATTTCGATAAAAATTTGGAAAACAAAATATATAATGAATTTGTCATAAGAATAGACAAATTATTTGTTTTATTGAATTCTTTCAAGAATGTTTTTGAAAATTCATTGAAAGATCCAGCAGTATCACTCAAAAATGATGAAAAGTTCTCAAGGTCTTTTGGTCTTACTTTAAGAATGTCTCCATTGGCTAGTGTATTGTATCATTTACTAGATAAAGACAATTCTTTACGAAAAGTTGAAATCATTTATAAAAAAATCAATAAAACAAATGAGAATGATGGTAATAAAATGGATAAAAAACAAATAAGTAATAGAATTTTCCATGATATTTTGATTCCTGTTATTTTGAAGATTTATGATTTGATAATTGCATTGTTACCAGTTTCTTTAAAAAATAAATATGAATATTTAAAAGCAGTTGATTTTAAAGACAGAATTAGTTTCAGTGCTCCAAAGATACTTGATGAATTTATTGATTTATTGGTATCTTTTGAATCGAATTATGAATTAATTATGAAAGATTTTGTTGAAAATAAATATAATGATCTAGAGAAACTCAAGTTATTACTTGATCATGTGCATGATTTAAAACAAGTCATATCAAATCTTAACAACAAAAATGATAGTCAAGACAAATCGAAAGCTTCACAACCATATTACTCAAAATTTAGCACCAATAATAATAATAATGATAATGGCGATAGCAACAACAACAAAAAAAGCTCTAGCAAGCAAAACATTGATCACTCTTTAAAAAAACTTCATGACTTTTATGGATTATTAATTTCAAGAGATTCTCCTATTAAAATATCCTTTGATGGATCCCAATTATTACGTAAAGATTTTGAGCGATTTTTTAAAATGTCAAAAAATCCAATGGTATCCAATAGTATGGATTATCAAATGTTATTGAATTATCTTGAAATAGTTGTTGATTTACCTTGGAGAATAGATGAAAATGCTAATAAAATTGCCGATTTGTCAATGGCTAAAAAAAAATTGAATGATGATCATTATGGGTTATATAATATTAAAATTCGATTATTGGAATATTTGGGGATTCTTAATTTTCAATTTAAAATCAATGAATTAGAAAGAAAAAAGAACGAAAAAAATATATTGAAAATTGGTGATAATGATATTATACAAAAGAAAGAATTAGTTTCTGAACATGTTAGTTCAAAAGTTGATGAAAGAAAAAAAAATGATGAAAAAAAATATATTTTGAAAGCTCCAATTTTATGCCTAACTGGTCCTCCAGGTGTTGGTAAAACTTCTTTAGCAAAATCTGTTGCTATGACTCTTGGACGTAAATTTCAGAGAATTTCTCTTGGAGGAGTGAGTGATGAAGCAGAAATTAGAGGACATAGAAGAACTTATGTTGGGGCTATGCCAGGTTTAATTGTTTCAGCGTTACGAAAAGCCAAAACTCTTAATCCTGTGATTTTACTTGATGAAATAGATAAAATAAGTGGAGCAAATGATGGAGGAGCAAGAAGAGGTGATCCTCAAGCTGCCATGTTAGAAGTATTAGACCCTGAACAAAATCATAGTTTTAATGATCATTATCTTGGATTTCCAATAGATTTATCTCAAGTTTTATTTTTCTGCACTGCTAATGATATACAAACTTTACATCCTGCATTAAGAGATCGGATGGAAATTGTTGAGTTGACTGGGTATAACTATTTTGATAAGATAGAAATTGTCAAGAGATTTTTATTACCAAAACAACTATTTAAAAATAGTTTACCTAAAGAAGGAATCCAATTTGAAAATGATGATACTATTATGAAATTGATTTTAGAATACACTAACAATGAACCTGGGATTAGAAATTTGGAACGTCAAATATCAACTTTATGTCGTAATAAAGCCCTTGAATTTTCATCAGAAATTGAGTTTTTTGATAGTGATTCTTCGTTATCATCATTACCTAAAAATTATTTATCTTTGATTACCAATGATGATTTGCCTACTTATTTAGGTATTCCAAACTCCCACCATAAATTACAATCGACAATAAATTTAAAATTTGCTAAAAATTACGGAATTGTCAATGGCTTAGCATACAATTCCAATGGAACTGGTGGAACAATGATATTTGAACTTATAGCAATACCTACATATAACGGAGAGAGATCATCTGGTCAATTAATAATGACAGGAAAATTAGGACAAGTGTTAACAGAAAGTGTCAAAATCGCAACTTCATATGTCAAATTAATTTTATCTAAGAAAAAATTAATCAACAATGGAAAAAACTGGTCTTTTTCATCCAATGCTCTTGAATTTTTTCAAAATCATGAAATTCATTTACATGTACCTGAAGGAGCAGTTTCTAAAGATGGTCCAAGTGCTGGAATTGCAATCACTTTGGGATTATTATCATTATTATTGGCAAAACCTGTTCCTAATAACATTGCAATGACTGGTGAAATGACTCTTCACGGGATTGTTTTGCCAATTGGTGGGGTTAAAGAGAAAATTCTTGGGGCTCATTTGACAAAAAATATAGATACAGTGATAATTCCACGATTCAATAGAAATGAAATCATTGAATATTATATTAATAATAACAATCAGGATTTAAGAAGTAAAAAATCATCCATTAATAATCAAATTTTAAAACAACTTTTGAAAATTGAAAGAGAAAATTTTCATGATTGTGATATTTATGATCTTCCCGAAAAATATCTTTGGGAAACTTTAGGTATTAGAGTCCATTATGTTGAAGATTTTTCAGATGTTATTCGCGTTGTTTGGAATGGTGAAATTGGGGTTGACAATAATAATCATGTTGAAGGGCCAAAGCTTTGATAGATTTGGGGGGTTTGGGGCGCGCATAGCTATGCAGGTTTTTTCTTCAGAATTTTTTTTTTTTTTTTTTTTTCATGGAGAAGATTTACATATAGATGAGGTATAAAAGTTTTACGATATAGTATTTGTTTTGTAAAAATACAAGGATATATTTTATTTTATTTTAATGGGAACAAAAAGAAAGAAGCTTGTGCCAATTACGGTCCAAAAAGGAAGCATCAACAATGGGAAACAAATCCAAATAAGAGGAAATAACAAAGATCACCATAATAATAATAATAATAATAATAATAATAATAAAAATTTAAAAAAGATTAAACCTCAAGCATCAAGAAAACTTATAAATAGATTTCATGTTTTAATTAAGGCTAAATCTTTATTGGTGAACAAATTTGATATTGAATTGACCAAAAAACAGCAACGAAAACTCCAAGAACTTGAGGCAGTTAAACAAGACAATAAAGATGATGACGATGATGATGTTGATGATGAGAAGGAAAAAGAAGTAAAACCGAAGGATAGAAAAACTGATGTTGCTGATATTTTCAAAGCGTTCAATCATGATTTATATAATGATCATTATTACACAATAAAACAAAAAATATTGACGGAAACTTTTGATAAAGAAAAATCATCCTCGAATAATAACAACAACAATACAGCACCACCATTTATGAGAAATGATTTATTTCCAACAATTTCCAAATTCCCATCGAAACTTAAAATCAAATTCGATAATAAAGGAAATTTGACCCAAGAAAAAGATACAATTCTCAAATCATTACAACTTTTAGGAGAAATAGATGGAGAAATTGAAAAACAAGGTGGATTGAAAACTTATCAAATTGCATCATTAAATGGACAAGCACGACAGCGAGGAAGTGATTCATCAAAGAAATTGATTCAATGGTTAAATGAATTGAAAAAAACCGGGCAAGAGAATGAAAAAAATAATGATTTAACAGCTTTAGAAATTGGATGTTTAAGTAGTCAAAATGAAATTTCTCGTTGGTTCAATAACAATATAGTTCGAATTGATTTGAATTCTCAAGAACCAGATATAATTGTGCAACAAGATTTTATGGAAAGACCGATTCCCAAAACCAATAATGATAGATTTGATTTGATCAGTTTATCATTAGTTTTGAATTTTGTGTCTAGCGCCCAACAACGAGGAGAAATGTTGAAACGATTGGAAAAGTTTTTCACATCAATAAAACGTAATGATGATGTTTTTCCTTGTTTATTTTTCGTCTTGCCATTGCCATGTATCACTAATTCCAAATATATCAGTAAAGAAAATTTGTTAAAGTTGATGCAGGATTTGGGATATAGTTTATTAAAATATCATGAATCTACTAAATTAGTGTACATGTTGATGAAATTTGACAAAAAAACTAAAAAAAATGATGTGAAATTTTCAAAAAAAGAATTAGTTGGAATAACAAAAAAATCTCAGAGAAACAATTTTTCAATAATAATAAAATAATTATTAAAAACATGATTAATAAATGATGATAATGAAAAAAATCTTTTCTTTTTTAATGTAGTTTCCTGAAATACCAATTTAAAATTACAGTCATTTAAATTATTCATGAATAAATAAACATTATAATTTTTTTTTTTTTTTTTTTTCTTTTTTCTTTTTTCTTCTAAAATAATACCAAAATGTAATTAAAAAAAAAAAAAAAAAAAAAAAAAAAAAAAAAAAAAAAAAAAAAAAAAAAAAAAAAAAAAAAATTTTGAGGTTGGTTCAAAAGGATTGTGGAACTGGTAAATATTGAAAATAAATTTAATAAAAA
>JASTUB010000170.1:0-31092 GCA_031124825.1 Saccharomycopsis vini
CTCCTCCCATCTCTCCATCCATCCTATACAATTGTATCTTTTATCAATTATTATTTTTTTTTTTTTTTTTTTTTTTTTTAAATCTTTTTTTTTTTTTTTTTTTTTTTTTTTTTTTTTTTTTTTTTTTTTTTTTCGTTTTTATTATTATTTTTTTTAGTGTGCTTCTATAATATGTTTATTATTTTTCAAACTCTTTTATGTTTTGGCGTTATTTTTTTATTTTTTATTTTTTATTAATTTTTTTCATTGTATCTTTGGAGTTAGTATTATTATTATTATTACAATATTTGAAATGTACTATATATATTTTTAACCTGATGGAAAGTTACACAACTCATTTTTTAGGATTAACTAGTTCGTGTAAGTTTTTGTATTTTTTATTAACATTGTAGAAATAGATGAAAAAAAAAAAAAAAAAAAAAAAAAGTAAAATAAAGTAAAAATAATACGGTTTGAAGGTTTGGGAGGTTTTATTTTTATTTTTTTATTTTTTTTTTTTTTTTTTTTCTTTGAAAATGTTTCCTCATTTTATTATTAGGATTTGCATAATAATTAATGTTTAATTGTGAAACCTTTGAGATATAATTAATTACTTACATGTAATAGAATGTATGTGAGAAGAAAAACAAAAAATTCTTCTTTCTTTCTTTCTTTTCTATGGTATAGAATTTTAAATACTTTAATGTTGTAGTAAATAGATTTTTTTTTTTTTTTATGTTTATTTTTATTTCTCATTTTTTTTTTTTTTTTTGCCTTCAATCAATACTTTTTTTTTTTCTTAATGAGAATATCCAATTTGGAGTTTGGTCAACATATATTATATTAATTAATTAACAATATTTTAAACTTCAAACTTAGCGGACAACAGGGACCTCTAAAAATTGATCACCCATTTTTTTTTTATTTTTTTTTCAACATTAAATAAATGGAGAATCAATAAATAAAATTAAAATTAAAAAAAAAAAAAAAAAAAAAAAAAAAAGACCTTTCAAAATCTTATTTTCTTGAGCCATTTTTTTTTTTTTTTTTTTTTTTTCATGTTTTATTGTTTGATATGTTTTAATTAAAGAATTATTAATAAATTATTGAATCTATCAACCCAACGTATTTCAACCGAACTCGTTGTCTTTTATATTGAATATATATTTTGTTGATCAACGGGGGTAAAGCAAAGATTTTTTGATGGATAAAAAAATCAAAAGAAACCCTCCATTTGTTCAAATAGTATGCAAAGAGTAATAATGATTATGTATTTTTCACAATAAAGAAAAATAACCTCTGTGCATCAACTTTCTATGTGATGAGGCTTTACAATTATTTATCATTTTGTTTTAAAAAAAATTGAATGATTTATTTAATATTTTTTTATTTTTTTTTTATTTTTTTTATTTATTTTTGCAATTGGCATAGAGATAAATTAATAATTTCATGTTTTATTGTTTCTTGTAAAAAAAAAAAAAAAAAAGAAAAAAATGGTTGTTAAAACCGGTGATGATGCTGCACAGCGATGATTATTGTCGAGGCCATCGAAATTAAGGATTTTATCATGGAAAACAATAAACAATAAAAATAAATACCTAGAGTGGCACGTGCATGAAAGCCCCCTCCTCCTCCTCCGGTTCTGACAATATTATGCGAGATTGACTTTTACCATTTATGGAAACTCAATTTATCTTTATTTTTTCGGTTATTAATTAATTAATTGTTATTATATTAATTAATTGTTATTATATTAATTAATTGTTATTATATTAATTAATTATTGTTATTATTATTTAATTGTATTCAGAAGGAGATATTTTATATATCGTACATTATTAGGAACAGAAGATCTACAAGTTTTATCTTTTGAAATTTTCCTTTCCTCCTTTAAAATTTCACGATTTTTTTTATTTTTTTTTATTTTTTTATTTTTTTTTTCCTCTTTCTTTCTATCATATATCATCTTCTACTTCTCCTTTCTTCTCAATTATTTCTTTTGGTTTTGCTATTTTTTTTTTTTTTAGGTTTCCATTAATATTCAATTTTATTTTTTTATTTTTTTTTGTTTTGCAGCGCTTGTTTTCTTTTTGAATACCCTAGTGTCTCACTTGTTCTAATACTACACGCAATCATGAATCTGGAGTTTGATTTTTCAAAATCAAAACAAAGTCCTGCTTTATTTAATAGTCATCTTCTGCTTCTTATTCGTCAAACTAAAAAACAAAAATTACCTTTGGATTTGGCCATTGATGTCTTTGAAAATACAAAATTATTGGTGATCAATTTGCCTTTAAAATCTGGAGAATTGGGAATTCTTATCAATAATTTATCTAATCTTATATTTATTTTACCTCAAAATCAAGAATTCAATAATTTATTCAACAATCAAGAATTTTTATCAAAATTATTCCAATTTGCTCTCTATAAACCAATTGATCATTCGATTCTTATTATTTTCTCCAGTTATTTACGTGGTGATTTTCTTGAAGAAAATACTACATTGAATAATAATAATAATGATTCTTTTAAAACTTTTTTCGCTCTTTATGGTCAATTTCCTCAATTTACAATCAATTTGACTTCAAGATTATGGACAGCAATGGATACTAAAACTTCAGTGGTTAATTTGCAATTTCTTTCTGCTTTTTCAATAATTGTAAATTATCCTGCAAATATTATTTTGGGTTTAGATTCTCTATTATTATTTAGAAAATATAGAATCGCCGCCGGTTTTAGAAAAGCTTTATTTAAATACCAAGTCTTGCCATTTGCCTCTAATCATCAAACTTTGGTAACAATGATAACACTGTTTGTCAAATATTTTTATAAAATCGATAATATTCCAGTATCAACCGTTATAGACACCCCTATTGTTAATGCCGTCTTAAATGAAATAATTATTGGTATCAAAAATAATCTTCATTTCAATCCAATTAGCTCAAATTCTGGTCGCCCACTCACAGATGCTGAATTATTCACTAAACTTGGTTTTACTAATAATCCAAGAAAACATCTTATCGAAAATTATAGATTACCTCATTTATTCACCGCAAGGCTTTTCCTTGAATCTTCAGATGCTAAAGAATTTAAAATAAAATGTGATAAAGAACATACTCGTGTTTCTGATCAAATACATCGCTTTCCAACCGTTAAATTTGTTTTTGAAATCACTAGTTTGCTTCATGATAATCTTTTCCATAAATCTAATCCAAATTTCAATATAATTAGCAAGTTTTTGATTTATATTGATGAAATTGTCATTGCATTACTTGAAAAATCCCTTAAATATTGGCGTGCTTCTCTGGCCTCAAATGAATCACAAGATGATTCTCTTTTCATTTTAAATTTACTTAAAATGGATTTACAATATTTGAATTTAAATTTGAAAAAATTCGATAATTTTGATGAATCCCTCGAAAAACTTCAATTGGATTTAAATTATGATAAAATTAAAGGTCTTCAATTGAAATTCTTAAAAGATGATCAATACTTGTCTTATTTGGAAAATCATGATTTTGATAGTTATAATTCAGAACTTTTTGATAGCGTTCGTAAATTTATCGTCGATCAAAGAATGATGGAACTAACAAAAGGTATGATTGTTTATTTATCAAACCCATTAGATTGTCCTGATCTTTCTTCAAAACAAAAATCAAGATGTTTTATTGCAATCTCACCAAAAAGACATGCTATTACTTATGTTCCTTTCCCAGAAGATTATGATTTGGAAGAACATGATCTGAATGAAATCCATCAACTTTTTGTTTCATCAAATACAAAAACTATCTTATTAAGAAATGTCAAACGTGTTACAACTCATGAATTTTCTTTTGGTGATAGACAATCTCTTCAAAGTTCAAGTATCCTGACTGATGCCATAAAGGCTTTAGCAGGTGGTGGAACAGTAACAACAAATGTTATCAAAGCACGTAATAAAACTTTTCTCAATTTTAAAAAAATGGTCACAAAAATATCTCTTTTTGGATCTACAGAATCAACAAATAATGGTCAACCACTTTTGGAATTTTATGTTGATACAACTCGTCATGCCCTTTTATGGGTTGATACTTTAACATTAGTTATTGACGATTTCAATTTCAAAGGAGTTTCACAAGAAACAAAATACCATATGCAAGAGCTCTTTGGAGTGAAAAGAACATTACAATTTTTACCATTGGCTGATATCTATAATTCCAAAATTTTGGATCTTTATACTGCCACTGGGTCTCAAATAGAACGTGTGAAAAAAAGTAATGCTGCAAATACTACTAATACAAATTCAAATCGTGATAGTGGAAATATTACCAAGTTTAATCCTACTTCCAAGAAAAATAAAAATGAAACCAAACTTGATGATAGCTTAAGTAAAATTGACACAAATTTCTTACAAATTAAACATATCAACTTTTCAAATACTGAAAATGATTCATATTCTAAAGCTTTCCAACAATCATTAAAATCACCAATTCACAAAGGTAGAAAAAGACATGATACCATTACTGAAAACGAAATCAAAGTGAATGATGAAAATCCTGATGAGAAATTTACATGGTCTTATGATGAATTGATTGGTATTTCTGATGGGTTTTATTATCAATAGGGGGTTTTTTTTTGTTTTTTTTTTTTTTTTTGTTTTCTTTCTTTTAGTTTTAATTATTCATTTCATGTTTGATTTTTTTTATATTTAGTCAACGTTTTCATATTTTAGTTTCTTGGGTCTTATTTTTTTTCTTTCTATCGAAATTACGTTTTTTTTGTTTATTATACTTCATTCCTATAGTAGCTATTTTTTTTTTTTTTTTTTTTTTTTATCTCATATATACATACATATATTTTGTTCAAAAGTTATAACTCTGTAAATTTGTTGTTTATCGAAAATTTAGACCTGCCAATTTTGAAATAGTTACGCAGTAGGGGGGTTAGCATTTTTGATTATATCAGAAAATTTTCTTTAACGAGGTACAAAAAAAAAATAAAAAGAAAAAAAAAGTAAAACAATAAAATAAAAAGAAAAATAAAAAAAAATAAAAAAATAAATAAAATAAAATAAAATAAAAAAATAAAAAGTTATCTCATCTCACTTTGCTGAGAATTAGTAGATTTTATATCATACATTAGAAACCAAGCATGGACTTTGGTGTTTCCAGTAATGGGATATCTCTGAGCTTACATCAAATTCTGAATTTCGAGAAGTCAAGCGTCGTCAACCCTAATTCAGCAGCAGCAATGGCAACAAGTGTGAGTCTTGGTGGAACCGCGTCAATCAATGACACCAATAATAACCAAGATAATCAACCACAAATACAGAATAACTCTATTTTGAACAAAAGCTTATTATCTTCTTCCAATACTAAGATTTCTGCATATGCTAGACTTGATTTTAACAATGAATTCACATTTTATATTCAAACCCTTCAAGTGCTTTTGGGTCGTAAAATTGATAATGATCAATCACATTCGGTCGATATTCATTTAGGTCCTAAAAAAGCAGTTTCTAGAAAACATGCAAAGATTTTTTATAATTTTGGAACTCAAAGATTCGAAATCCAAGTATTGGGTCGTAATGGATTATTTATTAATGATAATTTTGTGGAAAAAGGTGTAACTGTTCCATTAGCAAGTGGGAATAAAATTCAAATCGGAACAGTGAGTTTTTTATTTATATTACCTGGTGATTTATCAATAGTATATGATGATTCTAATAATGAAAAGAAAATCGATACAAATCAAGTCGTTCCGAAAGTTTCTTCCATTGTTGTTCCAAAGATTGAAGAAGCAGATACTATTGAAAATATTAAGACAGAAAAAGAAGTCATTTCTCAAGAAAAAGTGGACCTTCTGCAAATTAATCTTGGACCTGAATTAGATATTCTTATTAATGGCTCAACCAACAGCAATAACAATAATAATGAGTTAATTAAGTCTGATGATAATAAAGGTTCTATCTTGAATAGTAACAGTTCCACGTTCCTTGGTACCACAACGATTTCTGAAAATATTCCTCTCGGTAGTAATAACAACAAGGATAACCAACAAGTTATCATGCCAAATTCCATAAAAAATGACAATACAGGTCCAATAAGTGATTCTTCTAGTCATTTTATAACAACACCGTCTGTCAACAATAGTAATAAAACTAGTCACATTGCAGCCAGTAATACTAATGATATCAATATCAATAATAACAATAATCAAATTAATAATATTGCTACTATCACGAATATTAACAATCAGAACAATACTAATAATAGCAATATAAATAACAATATAAATAACAATACTGTCACCAATGATCATATCATCAGTAATAATGATAATGCTCAAAACGTCAATTTTAATACTACTAATACTACTAATACTACTAATACTACTAATACTACTAATACTACTAATACTACTAATACTGCTACTGTTACTCCTTCTATCACTTCTACTACGATTATCACTGCTAACAGCAATAATAATAATAATAATAATAATAATAATAATAATAATAATAATAATAATAATAAGGGAATACTCAACAAAAATGTCACTAGCAACAACATGAATAATACCAACATCAATAATAGCAATATCAATGCCATTAATAGCACTCTTCATAATATGAACGCGGGAAAAACTAGTAGCAACCCTGTTATTGTCACTAATAATAATAGTAATAACAATAATATGAGTATTACTAATAATAATATGAGTATTACTAATAATAATATGAGTATTAATGGCAATAATACGCCTATAACAACCAACAGAAGCGCCATAAATACCTCTAGTCCCATCAATTCTGTTGGTGCAGTTCCTATAAGTGCTAACAACACATCAAGTATGATTCATACCAATGTGTCGACTGCCCCTCTTAGTAATTTCAACAATAACACTAATAATGGAATTAATCCAGCTTCCCAAAACTTTGCCTATGATTTGAATAACACTGCTACAATAGATGACAAACACATAAACCAAATCTTAGCATTTGCTAATGCAACAAACTCTATTACAAGCTCACCGTTGCCTACTTCAGCAACTAATATCAATTCAATGCTAGCTAACACTACAACAGCATCATTGACTGGCTTACCAACCCCTCAAACATCAACAACGCAAATTCCTTTTGCAACACAATATCTTCAGCAAACAACTCAGCAGAAAAAACCGCCGGCAACAAAAAAAGAAAAAGCCAAAAAGCAGCCCAAAAAAGTATATTCATTGGAAGAAATCCCCGAGCCATATCGTACAAAACCGTCTGCCTCTTATAGTAACATAATAATTGAATGTCTTCGAACATACTCGAAGGAAAATAGAGGGATGTCTTTATCAGAAATCTACAAATCTATTCAACAATTATATCCTTACTATAAATTTTGTGCTGATGGTTGGCAAAGTTCAGTTCGTCATAACCTTTCATTGAATAAAGCTTTCAAGAAGATTAGTAAAGAAGGAAAGGGTTGGCTTTGGGGATTAGATGAAGAATATTTTGCAGAAAAAGATCGTGCTAAGAAGAAACAACAAGAGGAATCTCAGAGATCTTTAACAGGTTTGCCATCAAGTATGTTAGCTTACCTGACAGCAGCTAGTGCTTCAGGTTTACTGAAGGCCACTAGCTTGCCATTGAAGACAGGGCTACCAATAACACCAACAATGATGACTTCATCGACAACATCAACACAATCATCTTTACCAAGCAATTCAATATCTAAGCCTGCTCAAAATAAACCGAAAAATTTGAGTGCCGATGATCGTAAAATTCTTAATATTTTACAGGAGCAACTCAAGAAGCTCACTGCGAATTTCAAGTCTCTCAATAAAGAAACAGTAATAAAACTTTTAACACAGGCATTATCTTCGACAATGAATCAATTACAAAAGAATGCAGCCGGTCAAAGTTTAATAAAATATGTTGAAAAAAATCCACAGCAATTGACCAAAATCTTGACAAAAAGTTTAAATGATGCAACTACTAGTGTTACAAATGGGAAAATGACGTTTGCTGGGTTGCTTGGTGGAAAAACTATGCCTTCGAAAACTGCGCCAGTAACGCCATCTGTTTCTACCGCAACTTCGACTCTGAATGCTTATTCTAGGTCTATTGGAATAAACAGTATTACCCCAAGGTCTAATATTATTAACACAACAAATTTGAAAGCCAGTAGTATACCACTAATACCATTAAAGCCAATACCTAAAACGACGGTGCTGACACCAATGGGCGCCGCAACTCACATGACACCTACCATTTCTTTGAAGAATTCTCGTCAAATGGATAAACAAAATCCTTCGATTTCAGGTACAGTTTTAAAGCCACAATTCAATTCTGTGAATAATATGACAAAAAAACCAACAGTTCCAAAATCTGTTTCTACAGGGTCAGCCATACCCACAGTATCGACAACGCCTACAATACCCCCACGATCTGTGCCATCTTCTGGTACGTCCACTGGCAGTAAAAGTACATTGAAGATACCTACCTATAACAGCAAACCTCAGTCATCTACATTAAATACTTTTGCTGCTAGTACATCCCTGAAACCACAAATAAGTATATCACAACCCCCTGTTGATACAAAGAAGAGTAGGTCGCCATCAATAGTAGCCTTTGAATCAAATCTTGATAAATTGTTAGAAGGAACAGGCGGCCCAACAATTTTGCCAAAAAAAAGAACGGAATCAATGATTGCGTTCGAAAAGAATTTGGATAGATTTTTAGCTGGCGAAGAAGAACCTTTTTCCTCGAAAACCGCCCAGTCAAAAGAAAATTTGAACAATTCAACACCAATAGTTACTGGAAATAAAATCATCACAACGAAAGCTCCTTTGAATGAAAGCGCAATTGATGACGATGATGTGCAGGAAATTCTGCCGCCTATCACGATTCAAGTGAAACAAGAACCAAAAGTTAAGGTTCAAGTGAAGCAAGAGCCAGTTCAAGTGAAAAAAGAGCCAGTTCAAGTGAAGAAAGAGCCAATTATTCAAGAAAAAACTGAAGTAAAGAAGAAGATTGAAATTCATGAAAGCCCTTCGACTAATGATAATAGTGAAAAAATTGATGATATTCCTCAAGTGCAAACCAAAGTGTCTCCAATTTTGATTCTGGATGTTGATAGCAAACAAAATATTTCAACTAGTGCACCATCAACTAGTGCACCATCAACTAGTGCACCATCAACTAGTGCACCATTAATTATTGCACCATCTACCAGTGTACCATCAACTAGTGCTCCATTAATTAGTGCACCATCTACTAGCGTTTCATCCACTAGCGTTCCATCTACTAGCCCTCCGTCTACTAGCCCTCTATCTACTAGCCCTCCATCTACTAGCCCTCCATCTAATATTGCACCTTCTAATATTGCACCATCTACTAGTACTCCATTAATTAGTACTCCATCTACTAGCGTTGCATCTACTAGCGTTGTATCTGCTAGCGCTCCATCTACAAATCTAGCATCTACTAGTGTTCTGTCAGTCGCCAAGCCATCTATATCCAACACTCATAGCTCAAGTATTGTTATAGACCACGATGAAGCTACGATTGAAAATAATTCTAAACCTCAGGAGTCTGACAAGAGCACTGTGCCTATTGAAACAAAAAACTTAGTTTCAGAAACCACAAATTCTGCGCCAATTGCAAACAGTGCTGGTTCTGAACAATCTGTTGAGTCTAAAAGTGATTTTACTTCTACAAATATCAGTAATGAAAGCAAAGTTGTAATTAAAACTTCAAATGATAAACCTGAAAATAATAAGAGAGAATTGGAAAAACTGGAAATGTTAAATGATGATGTCTCAATCAAGAAAATGAAATTGGAAAACAAAGAATCTGTCACAACTCTTTATTCAAATGAGTCAATCTCAGTGCCTAATGAGTCGGCAAAACTAGATTCTCCTTCTCCAAGCTCGAAAGTTGGCGAAGCTACTTTAAATTTAAACAATGTTGCTCTTCCTAATGCACCAACTGATTCACTCCAACAAAAGAGTACGCTGGAGGAACCAACGAAAGCTCAGATACAAGCAGGTACTGAACAAGTTGTCAAATCTGAAAACTCGCCTGCTAGTGATGCTTGATACTTGAAATCTAAGAAAAGTGGATATACTATTAATAAATAATATTTTCATTATTGAGTTTCTACTCGAAAAAAAAAAAAAAAAAAAAAAAAAAAAAAAACCTTTTTCTTTCTAGATCATAAAATTAGAATGAATAACTGTTATTTCAAATTCTTTTTGGTCTGCTCTCTTGAAATTTTCTATCACTTCAATACGATTGAACATTACCTCGAGCTTTTAGTGCTTTTAGTTTTAATCAACAAAATGTTTGTGTTGATTTTTAGGTATTAACATGTATGTTTCTCCATGCTTCGTATTCTCTTTTTTTTTTGTTATTCCATCTTTAAAATTTTTTGTCTTTTTTTTTTTTGATGTTTGTTAAAATAATGTTATAATCAACTATTGGTTGGGAATGTGCTGGTTTTTTTTTTTTTTTTTTTTTTTTTTTTTTTCGATCTAAAGTTCGTTTGACAGAAATATTCATCTCCTTTTTTATTATTTTTTCTTTTTCTTTCTTTCTCTGTTTCTTTATAGGCGTGTGATATTCTAACTTTTACTGTTGCATTGTTGCATAATTTTGGCTCTAGTTTTTGCCAATAAATACTAACTTTTGGGGTTTAATTACTATTATTATTAATATAAATATTTGTTATTATTATTATTATTATTATGATTATTATTATTTATGATAATTTTTGTGATTCAGTAGGAATTTTGCATTTTTGAAAAATTAATTTTTTTTCGATTTTTCAATTATTGAAACTAATTATATCCTTAATTCGTAGATTACATTTAACTAACATAAAAAATGATACCATGATAATAAAAAGCAAAGCAAAAAAAAAAACTTTGAATCGTTAAAATACATATATAAGTCATAATGGGTGTTATTTAATCCATCACATTACACCACTAACAGAATGAAACATTAACAATGGTATCCAAAGAATCTACTTTGAATGAAAAGATAAAATAATCAAAAAATAATGATAACGGTAATAATGAATAATGAAAAATAAAAAAAAATGTTAAAAAAAAATAAAAAAAAAGATCAAACAAACTCAACACATTCACCTTCTAAATTACTTTTCAATTTTTGTTTTTTAATACTTTGACTCAAATCGTCAGAAACTTTATTTTCATTATCATTAATGTTATCATTATTTAGGTCTTTTTCTACCAATGACCTTTTTTTCATTAAATCTTTTTTAAACTGTTCAAATTCCTTTAAATTATGAACTAGAGAGAAAGTCACAGCTTTATTATTTTCGACAATTTTATTATCTTCGCCAGGGTCATCATCATCATCATCATCATCATCATCATCATCATCATCATTACTATCAGAACTTACTTCACTAAATTGCACCAGAGACAGATTGAAAAACGTATCATTATCCATTTGTGAAATCGAGGAAGGAGAAATACCATTCGATATTAGGTTATTATCAATACTGAACCTTTTCAAGTCAATGTTTGTAGAATCAACAATATTAGAAGGTTGATATCTTATATTTGGGTCCGATGAAGTTTTTGGTCGAACCATATTATGAGAAACAAATTCATGTTCTTCAATTTCTAGTGGCACATCCATCTCATCACTTGAGTTTGTTCGATAGCTTATTAGATCTATATGAATTGTATGCGGGTTTTCCTCATCTTTTTTCACTATAAATGGGCTAGATTCATTAGTGGAAGGATGTTCAGGTGCCAGTTGTTCTTCAATTGATTGAACATCAGATTCACCACTAATATCATCTTCAATGTTTATTGAAGTTTGATGATTGCTTTTGGTTCTTTGAATTGCAGCAATCAATTTGGGTACATCAATTCCAACAGAATCATTAATGCATTCACATTTTCGACTCTTTAAACCATAGTCTAACCATTCATCCAATGCAAAGTTGACACTTTCTGCTAAATTATAATCATAATTGAAACCGGCATGATACCCATAAGGAAACGTTATAATGAATTCTTTTTCATAGTGTATCACTTTATTAACTTTTATACCTCGAGATGCTAAAAATGATGGGCTGGCAACAAATGTTTTATGACGTAAAAACTCTTTGCATTCCTTGTAATTTTCATTGAAAAGATCTGCCATTAGATTGTAAAACTTATCTGCTTGGTCTTGAGGAATTGAATACCATTGTTTTGGAGCACCAAAATGCAAATAATTAATGGAATATAAATCTTGATCTTCCAAATGCCAAGCAAATGAAGCTTTCCATAAGCCAGCATATAAATATGCCTCATTAACCCCAGGAATATTTTCATCTAAATGGTCCAACAAATTCGGAAGTTTTGCAACATTCCAATGTTGAACTGAATCATCAAAAATTGATCCAAGACAATCAGCTCCATACATAGGCTGCGCATAACTTAGAGTCTTCCAGTAATGATTTTCCAAGAATTCGCATCTCTCTTTAGTAAATACTGAAGCATCTATATTATAGTCAAAGTTTTCAAATAATGAGCCCTTATTTTGACCCTTGTTTTTACTATCAGACGAACTTCTTTTTTCACCTCTTGGAACAGGCGGACGATTATTTGACATTAAAGACAATTTTTTCCATTCTGGTAGCAGATATGTTCTTTTACGTTCCATATTTTCGCTAATATAGACTCCTTTGGATCCATTAATATTTTGTATGATGGGATTTTTGATTTTAATAGATCTTAGTTTTTCGCTGTCTATTGGTGGCAATGAATCAATCCACTCTTTTGGAGGAATTATTTTAATAATACCAGATTCCATGCCATGTTTATTGACGGATTTCACAAATTGATAGAAATCTTTGAATTCATCAAGCGACTAGATAATCGTGTGTTAGTACCAGAAATATGTGCATATGAGATGATAAAAGTATTTATATAAATTTATACATGGTTCAGAAATAACATAGCGAATGCATACAGGCTTAAAAACAGGTATGTCACCTTGTGAGTAGTGATCAGGTTGAATAGTTTCCATCGAAGAGAATCTGAAAAACAACTATCTATCAATTCAATTATGCTTTAAAATTTAATTGCTAATGAGTATCAATTGATTACATTTGAGTTAATTTCAATAGCATATAAATATGATTCAATTTGGAAGCTCCCCCCAACAGAGAGTCTGTAAAAGTTGTAAGTCTCACTCGGCTGTTTTTTTTTTTTTTTTTTTTTCAATGAGGGAAAAACTGGGGGTGGGTTGAGGGGTGCATGAGATGGAGGAGGGAGCGACATTATAGGGTAATAATATCTGATCTTGTAAATTAGCTACATCATTTGAATATACTGTAGCTTATATTTATAAATAATTATTATACTGTGTCGTTATCAAACTCAATTATTATAAAAAAAAGGTCTGTGTGGATGAAATACTAAATATATTTCTTCCTTTTACTACAATTAATTAGAAAAGTCTCTTGTCTGACTTATTTTTTTCTTTTTCCTTGATTAACATCTTCAAGTTCTATCTTTGATACATCTACCAATTCATCAACTGTACCTCGTTTTGTTCCTAAATATCTCGCTGCTTCTAGACTCTCAGAAGCCACATCGCTTATACATCTGAATCTAGAAGGGCCTAATGGTGTCCCTCCATACCATCGTGCCACAACCACAAGTATATTGACAAGTTTGGCTCTATCTAATAGACCCATCAATCGCTGTCCAGCACCTCCTTCGCCATTATCATTATGTCCTTGATCTGCTACCACTAACTTGCTTTTACTTTTACCAGAAGTTTTCAGTGTCGTTGAGTATGAGCCAATCTTGTAAGCATACATTTGAGGATGTGTGGCCTTTTTTAGCGACTTATCTAAAATATCTAGTTGAGATAAAAGTTGGGGAATTTGCTCACTACTAGTCAACGCAATGCAATATCCTTTAAACTTTGATTTTTTCACTGTAAGAATTGTAGATTCATGCCATTGATGCCACTCCGAGCTCATCAGAGAAGTTGAAAATTTCCTAAGGGATCGCTGTCTTGCTGTAAAATGAAATATAAAAGTTTGTTTACTTAATTGACCTGTCAATATTGTACATTTCAAATTCATCCTATTGTGGCTTTCAAGCTTATTACATGAATTCACAGGAGGGTATATGATTCTATATCTATATGATTCTATGCCAATATTATTCGAGAGTAATTGAAGAAAATGAATAATTAAGAGCCCTGCAGTAGCCGATTATTATCTACTTTTAAAGCTCAAAACAATTACTATATAACTTAAACAATAAACCTATTGAGCTGACAGTAAATGCAAAGAAAAAAACAAAGAAAAGAAAATATGATCAGGAGTTTAGGGAAAAAATCTAACTTTTTAAGAATTGTTTGCACACTTTGCCTGAAACGAACTCCGTTCCAAAAGTTCCATGTCCGTCAGATCACCAACCAACTGCCGAAATTTCCCAATCCTCTTAACATTGCACCTGAAAGGCAACAACAATATGAATCATTCTTTCACCCCGAAAAAAAATCTAGTAAATTACGCCGCTATATTGTGTTTACCTTTGGCTTTCTTTGTATAAGTGGATATGCCTCTTGGTATTTTTTCTGGCCTCATCATACTTTCAGCAAGCCAGTTGCTAAAGTGCTTAGGAGAGCAATCAGGATCGAAGACGGGAAAGATCATGATTATGATGAAGCATTACAGATTTACAATGAAGCATTGAATTTGATGGATGGAGAGAACCTGAATGAGTTGACCGATGAATATACGGGTATACAATTGAAGATTGGAGAGATGTATGAAAAGGCAGGTAAAATAGAACTGGCAAAGAAATTGTATTTGGAAATCTGTGAAAAATATTTGAGAGCTATAAATGACCACAACTTACTTCAGCAGAAAGATGTCACAGAATCTGACCCGACCAAGTTAGATGCTCTAAGAGCACATTATATCAAGAAGGATTTGAGATTGGTTACCAAATATGCCCTGTTATGTACCCCAGAGTCGAAGTCGTTTTTACAGTTGTTTCTTTATACCCATATTTTAGTAGCACAAAAAGAGATCATGAAAAAATCAGGATTAAATGATGATGAAATTGGAAATGGAAGCTCATTATTTGATACTGATATCTTTACCAAACATAAGACGCTCAAGGCAAAGCTAAAAACCACTGATTTTGCAGATGAAAAGCAAAATTTATTATCAAAAAATAAAGATACATTTGCCAAATTGATAATAGGACATGACCTGATCCATTTTGGTTGCGATCCTAAATCTAAATACATGTGGGATGAATTTCGTGATGAATTTTATAATGCTCGTAACTTACTTGTCTCAATATGCCTGAATAGTAAAAGCACCAACTTTAAAGATATTGCAACAAGAGTTCAAATATCAACCACACAATTAATGGTTTCTGCGGGATGCAACCTTGAAGAAGTATTAGATTCTCTGAATTTATGTGGGTCTTTGTTATATCTACAAGCGGAAACTTATGAGGCCCTTGAAAACCAAGCATTGAAAGATAAAAATACCGTTTTAGCCAACATCAGTGGTTCGAGAAAAACTTCACTTTTGCAACAGTCTTTAACATGGTATACAACAGCTCTCCGACTTGCCAATACTGTTCCAAAAGAGACGCTGAATGAATTCCCTCAACTAAAATCCCTGTTGGCTCATACTTTATATAGCTTGGGGGTTGTTTATCTACATTTAGGTAGCTTCCAAGAAGCAAAAGCATTTTTAAAACAAGCAGGAAATATTGCTAGCGAAACAGGATATGTAGAATTGAAACAGGAAGTTGAAAGCGAAATAAAAAAGGCAGACAAAGAGATGAAAATTACCAAATAAAATCAAAAGCACTGCAATATAAGCAAAGTTGATTCAAATATTTGATACAAATCACTTCAATATGTCTCTAGCAATATGGAACTATGGATTAAAAGGAATAACGATACACAAAAGCAAAAAAAAAAAAAAAAAAAAAAAAAGGAAAATCAGTGAAAATAATAATAAGAAAAAAGTACTCAGAATTCTTGTATAAAGTCTGACGAATAAGCGTTGAAACGATTATCTATGAAAAACAACTAATGTAGTTCAGTATATATATTAAACGGAGATGCTCAACTTGGTAGATAAATATTCTTCATTATTAAACTTCAACCCATCCAATAATTTCTGGAGCTCATCAACTATAACCGGGGTTTCTATTACCTTTCCATCAGTCACAAAACTATTATCAACTAAATTTGTTTTACTCACTACGTTTTTCAAATCATCCACTTTAAAAATGTTGTTATTAATTGGGCCATTTCCAGTAAGATTCTTCAAATTATTGAAAGATGGAAAACGAGATGCTGAAAAAAAAGTGCCATTATTTGTTAAATTGCCAGCAAGTCTTGAGGCAGACAAAATTGAAGAGTTTTCCAACCCATTTTGAAAATTTGGTGTAGCTAATGAATGTGACTGATTACCAAGTACCATCATGGTTGCTGCTCCGCCATTCGCACCAGTGTTTTGTTTGGTGATTTCTCCCACCGCAACACTAGCGCCAACACTAGGCGATGTTGGTCTGTTTCCATTTGCTACTTCAACGATCCATTTATTTGTTGTTTCACATTTTTGGAAATATCCCATTAAATCAGTTTTAGTTATCATTGGTTTGTCATTAGACAGAGAATCACCTTTCACAGAATTTTGAATTGGAATATCCTTATGCCATGAATTCTCACTTACCCTAGTGTCAATCTTGGACAAAATCACTTTCTGTAAATCTAAAAATGGGTTACTGGAAAGATCGTCTAATTGATAAAGTGGCTTTTTGCAAAATTCGGATTTTGAATATAAATAGTTGGCAGACTTTAATAACATGTTATAACCAAATGAATCTTTCAAATTTTTTTTTGCTTCAACTTGTTGAATGTTATTATAGTCAAAAGACTGCCAGTTGAAGAAAAACTGTAAATTATTGAAAATGAAATTGATGCCAAAAACTTCAAGAATTAAAACTTTAACAATCAACAAGTGCTTAAGTAACTTACCATTTTCTCGTGTTGTTTCATTATCACCGATAAATGTTAAAATCTTATCAAAGTTTTTTAACAACTCACTCAAGAAATTGGTTGATCCGCCATCAGCAAGAGAGTTCACAATTAAATTGGTGTAGTTTGGAGTCTCACTTCTCAATAAATATTCTTTTTTCTGTGATTGAAAAAGATTACAGAACTCATTGTATTGTTCATTGAATTCCGGTAATTTTTTCGTATCCTCTATACTTTCAAATACCTTCAACAATTTTTCGAGAAGTTTAATATTTTCTTCATCATAGCAACCTAATTCAACAGTCAAAAATTTTATCAAGATTTTGTAGTACATTGTATAGATATCTAGTGATCTGAGTTTATCGTTATTCAAGTATATGGAAAAGTTTAACCAAGCGGTAATGAAAGCCCAGGCTTTTTGTTTAATCAATTGGAATAATTGCAACTGGCTTGGCTTCAATACCTTATCTGCAATAGTTGTTGATCTTTTACCACCCATATAAACTTCAATTCCATCATCTTCTTGATCAATCAACTTTTCACCACTGCTTATTCCATTGTCAATTATTTTATCGATATCTTCAAATAATACTAAAATTTGTCTATTGCCTCCTTCATGGTTATCAGACTGGTATTTATCTATAAAGGTGTCGTTCAATTTGATGAGAACTTCCTCAGTTATGTCAGAAATTTGATCATGGTAGTAGATATGTTTTGACAAACTACTAATGCACACCACATAGTTTTTCTCCAACTCCCTAGCTTCCGCACTATCTAGCGCAGCTACTTGAAGTTGCAAGTTCATCAAGTTTTTCAATATATCAAGAACAGAAAGACCAATCATATTAACTTTTGAATTTAATAATCCCGAAATGATGCTAGTCAAAATAAGTTGATTTTTTAGACTTGAATTTGTTAAATCACCGATTTGCGATATTGACCCTGTCGCTGAAGGTGTTGATGATAAAGAATCTATGTTACTCACACTCAATAATTTGCTGATAAGCAATGTCAACACTAAGAAACGTAATTGTACAGGCACCCAATTAATAATGATTTGCATAAGATAATTTGACCATTTTTTCATATCACCTTGTGTATGACTGTGGTCTAAAATGAACTTATTTACTGCTCCTAGACTAGTAGTTAATTCAAAACTGACTGTAGAAGTAAAGTATGCTTTTAAAGCTATCAACGCATCTTCTGCGCAGTCCAAGTCTGTCCATTCTGTGTCTAAATTGACGTCATCTTCTGTATGATTGTCTTTAATATCTAAGTTCGATCTAGCGCTGAGAGATCTTCTCACGGTTAAGTTAGATTTGGCAGGATACAAGCTATAATCTGTTCTTTTATGAGTTTTCAATTCAATATTGCTCAATCTCTCTGCCAAATCATCAACAGAGAAATTCTTCTTGAGAACTGACAAAATGAATTCTAAAGACTTATTAATTATTGATATACCATTTTCATTAGTTCTTTCAGTAATACTGTTACCATTATCAGCAGAAGATGTTGCAGTATTTCCGGACAAATTGAAACCTACTATACTACTTAAATATTTGGCAGCCTTTACTGAGATGATCTTCCACTGATTGTTTTCTTGAGTGTTGGCTCCGTGGTTTCTGTTGGGTAAGTCTAAAAATAATTCGCAAGTTTCAATAAACATACTGAAAAAGTCATGATCACCGATGAATAAATTATTATCCAAATGAGCACAAAATTCTTTAAAAACTTTCAAAGTCAACTGACTCAATATTAAATCCTTGGATAATAAAGTTTGATGGAAAATCACTATACAATTGTGAGCGAACACATTCAAGTTTTCAGCACATTTCTCTATCAAATTTTGGATTATCAATAGTGATACTTGAACATTGCCATATCTTGATAAATGATTCAAGTCAGTTAAAGTTTTCTTCTCAAGAAAATTCCCAACTTTTTCTAACTTGACTCTACGTGTTGAAGCGTAGTATAGCAAATAACTGAGTTCAGATGAATTTGGCTTTTTATCTATATCCCTCCCTGAAGGATAACATTGAAGAATTAATTTTTGATGTTTTGATTTTAAAAAGTTGGGCATTTTCTCCTGATATCAACTATAATTACTTATTGCATCTATTTCCTATTATTTAATAATAATGGCGTGTAACTTCAAAATCTAGAGAAGGGAAAAAAGACAGGAGAAAAATTAAAAAAAGGAACCATACATCCGTACATTTATCAAGAATAGAACATCTCAACACCACGATAGTATCAACAACAGCTAATAAACTAGTTTAAAATTTTTAACCATATTGGATAACAGAAATAAAAGAAAAAAAAATCAGTGAAGTTAATAGAAAGATTTGATTACATATGCGGTAAATGAAAAAAAAAAAAAAAAAAAAAAAAGAAAAAAAAAGAAAATACGTAACGACAATAATTCGAGTTTGTAACTGAAAATAACATTTGCATCCATACCAATAAATCATCTCTACATATCACCGTAAAAATCAAAGAACTTTTTTATTTAAAAAAGCGTGCGAGAAAATATAAGAAAAAATTAAATAAATTTGAATCAGAAACAATATTAGAACAACAAATGGTCCTAAATAGTGCTTGACTGAAACTGTGAACCATTAAGACCTTTTTTAAAATGTTGGTGCCTATATATATAAAAAAAAAAAAAAAAAAAAAAAAAAAAAAAGCATAGCTTTCACTGTTGCTTACTTAAAAAGTTTTGTTATTCAACCATCTGTTGGCCTTTCTGATACTACTATTGATGATAAATAACCATTTCATAACGTCATTAAGGTCTTCATCTTCAATTGCTTCGCTCAATCCAGGATATATTTGACCAGCATAACCAGTGTATCTGCCTGAAGCATAAACAATATGTCTGAACCATTTTCTATTAGTTAAACCTTTGTAATACAAGAAATATCTTTCAACAAATTTCAACTTCAAATTGACCATGTGGATTTGCGACATGATTTTATGAAGCTTATAGCGATAGATTGGATTCCAAGGAGAATATCCATGTGAGTTTAATTCTTTAAGGTCGTTATCTAATGATGTCATTCGAGTTTGTAAATTCTTTGAAGTCTCAAGGAACTCATTTATAGAAGAATTTGCAAGACTGATGATTTCATCCAAAGTTTTTTTCTTTTTGTCACTTTCAAAATCACCTCTATCGTCAAAGGCAAAAGAACTTCCAGATTCCAAGAAAACGTCAGTTAATTCTTTAAATTCAGGATCAACTAAATTACCATCCATCATATATGACTTTCCATGATGACATCCAGAAACATCGCCGAAAACTCCACTAGTATCGATTGTCTCATTAAGCCAAGAGTCTGAGATCTTGGAGATGGCTAAATTAAAAAACTCCAGCAACAACTCGCTATTTTCTTGTACACCAAATCTTAATAATTTGGATTCAGTGATATCCAAAAGAATCGAGCCGAAATACTTAGACATAAGATTGTGGATCACAAAGCCAGGGTCACCATAATTAGACATCCAGTGAAAATTGTCATAATTAGAATGATAGTGATAGATTGGATCTTTACCGCCTGGAACAAAACCAAGATCTAATGATGGAATTCCTAAGTGTTCCAAGAATACTGTGAAATCAGAACCACTTCCTAAGACATTGATATACTTATGGTGTTGGTAATAATGGTCGTAAAGGCTGTTGTTGTATTTTGGGTGGTTTAATTTTAAAGCATTTTCATTGAGTAACTTATATAAAATTGGAGAGGCTTGCAATTTCAAATGTGTTCCACTACAGGCAACATCAAGATTCAAATAAGCAACAACCTCTTTTTGAAGTTTTTTGTGATGGTATTCACCGTACTCTGTTGAGCCTAAAAGACCATATTCTTCGCCATCCCAAGAAGCAAATCTGATTGTACGGTATGGCTTCCATCCAAAATTTTTTTGTAACTCATTCAAAGCACGAAGAAGCTCCAAAGTAACAGTTGAACCGGAATTCGGGTCAGAAGCTCCACCTTTACCAGGCCAAGCATCCCTGTGATTACCAACCATAATGATTTCATCTTTCAACACACCTTCAATCTCCCCATAAATATTATAAAGCTTATTTATCTTGTAGTCTTGAAGATTATACATATTCAATTTAAAACTAGGGTTTGGTCCAACGTCGTAGTTGACGCCTTCCAAATCACCTTCCCAATCTTCGAACTTCACTCCATGGTTATTCAAAGATTCCAAAATTGGTTTGACTTCATTATAACTAATTGGTAAAGATGGAATTTTTGGAATACTATGATGAGGATCAACTCTATGAATATCGTCGCCCTTAGATGGCCACCCAGGAGTAGTAGGATCTCCAGGTACTTGCGACAAAAATTGAACGGATCCTCTTTGAAGAGATGATGGATTTCTTGCTGGTCCCTTTGGATACTGTTCATATCCATTATTAGGATTTACTTCTCCATCATCTAATGGCTCTGAATAGATAAGAACTCCGACTGCACCAGCGTCTTGGGCAAATTTAACCTTCAACCCTCTGAAAATTTGACCATATCTAACAATTACAATCTTACCAGCAACACTGACATTGTTAGCTGCTAATTTCTCAAAATCCAATTTTGATCCATAATTTGCATACATGAACTCTGCAGTAACATTTCCAGATGCTGAGTAACCATGGAACGCTGGTACCAATCCTTCACCTCTGGTGAATGGATCCTCTTCAAGTTCATCTTCTTTTAAAGTAGGTTGATAAATATTGTTTCCCTCTTTAATTAATTTAAGGGAATTTTCAACATGATAATTCAAGTAAATATCATAATCTTCTATTTCAACATTCTGTAAACCAAATTCTTTATATTTGGATGCTTGCCATTGAACTAATTCAAAATTGGTTCCCGCTAAGTGAGGTGCTTTTGTAAATTCATAGGACCAGTTAGCGGCCAAATTAGTTGACTCTAAGACAGATAAATATTCATCCGGGATTGAGATCAGTTCATGAGTGTTATCATTTTTAAAGGTGATGGCTAATGTGAGCAAGATAAGAAATAAGGAGACTAATGTCAATTTAAAAGATTGAAGTTTATTTCTTGATTTTGGGTTTTCCTTGTCCACTAAATAAAGTGGGTATGAAGGGACTTCTTCAAAAATTTTCTTCTTCATTTTGCACAAACTGTATGATTTAGTGAGTGTTGTGCTTCATTGGTGATTGATGATAAAAAGAAGAGATTGTATTTATTTGCTCCCTTTTTATTATTATTTTTTTTACGCTTATCTATGAATGGAGAGCGAGGGGGCGATGGGTGGGGGAGTGCATAATGCCGATCCTATGGGATGTACTTTTTTTTTTCTTTTTTTTTAATAACACTATGTTGCAGAATAATGCTTTATCTAAACAAACAGAAAATATCGGTGGGTAAAAGGACACTCAAGTATAGTATTGTAATTTCTATATTAGTAACCTACTAAAACTTTTTAGACAACTAGGTCATTCGACTATTTAAAATTATATTATCAATTGTAAACAGAAACGTGGATGATTAATTTCTTCTATTGAGCGGAATTTTCACAGGTAGATTAAATTGATTGAAAGTTCTATACATTATAAAATATGCGAGAATTTTAACAAGCAAATATAAAAATTTTGAATTATTGAAAAATATAAAATCAAGTTACTGATATATATTAATTCACAAATTATGGCTAAGGAAATTGGTTAAGCTTGATTGAAAACAATACAAATTACGATCGCATCACCAAGTTAATTTCAAAAATACCTATATTCTCAACATAATTAGTTTTAATTCAACATCTCCTTAAAGTATATGTTTATATGGAAAAATAAGGATCTAGTTCAATAGTACAATATTCAAAATAAAGTGATTGAGCTAATTGCATCGCTGTCTGATAACACTTCCCAGATAATTCTATTATAACCATATAGTTTGCTTTGACCCCATCTTAATTTTTCTAGACTCTTTTCATAAATATCAGAGCTCAACTTTTCAGTTTTGCTTTCTTGTGTTGAAATTTTCAGTTTTTTGATACTTTCTTTCTCATATTCGTCAGCATCTTCTAGTTTTTCTTCGCATATATCAATAATTTCACTATCACTGTCATCTTCATCAATGGCTAATAGATTGTTTCTATCAACAAGGATAAAATTGGAAGGATCAAAAGGATATTCTTTTATTCCATCACTTTTATTAACAACTTTGTGTTGTTTGAAATTAACATCGTTAATCTCATGAAAATACATTTCTGAAGTTGCCAAGTTTTCCGCAGAATAATAATGAGTCCATTTCCAATTACTTTTCTTGTAAATATCATTTGCGTGAGTTGAAATATTAGGAAAAAAAATATTTTCTTCCTCCACAATCTGCTCAAGAGGTAAGCTGGTATACCCATTGGCTAAATCTTCTTCAAGAGGATTAACGCAGTTTCCTTTCATAATCCAGTTCAATTTATTGTATTTATTGAAGTTGAACGAATTTGGTATACTATTATGAATAATAATTTTCTTAGCCTTGGCACCATTCTGGTGATGTGTATCATATAGTATATCAAAGCCATATCTAAAATAATTATGGAATACTTCATTCATGCTTTCTTTCGAGGACTCCAAATTATTAGGTTTTGCTTCATATTTTTTGTTCCCACCTTGGCTATAAATTTTGAATCTAGAATCAGTTTTCAAGTAAGTACAATCGGGCTCGCCAATGTGTTGTAGAACATCTTGCTGTTTGGTTTTACCTAATTCGATGATAAAGTTTCTCAAATTTCTATAATGATATGAGAAAATAATCCTGAGTAGTCCTGCCTCAAGATTTATCTCTAAAAGTGAGATAGAAATGTAATATATATTTTTTCTAGAATTGTATAGCTCGGATCCATTTAAATTGCTGTTCTTGATCTTGAGTGACTTGTTCTTTTTAAATTTCACTGAATCCTCCAGCCCAAACATGTTATCAGTGAGGCTGCCATAGAATTCATGCCATGAATTATTAAAATCCCCACTACAATCGTTAAACAAAACAATAGAATTGCAATTACATGGTGATTTAGACAAGGCTACTATGAGGTCCTCTTTCTGATCGAATGATAGCAGCCCTTCTTGTAAATTTATTTCATTTATAATTTCATCAGTTAAAAGAAACAGAAATGAAATTCCAGGATAATTCAAGATATATTTTTTTTGTTCAATATATACCTTACCTGGTAATGTTGGGCCGAAACTCTTGTTGTATATATCCTTAAAAGAGGGCGCTACGCCAGACTTGTTTAATATTAATGAATGTTTTGTTGTATTATAAGAGAATTGAATCAAATTGAATGCAATGATTTCGATAAATATCAATGTTTGAGTTATTGGATCAAATACTAATCTCAAACCTAAGTTTTTGAGATACAACACTATTGGAGTTTCGAACAATTTAGAGCCAGAATAAATAAGCTTCACAAAGCTGTATGGGGCACGAACTTTTTTAAAATGATTAATAATATCATACAAAGAGGATCCAAGCTCTAAAATTTTGTTAGAATTATTTTTTTAAAAAAAAATACAAAATAAAATATAAATAATGTAAACCAAAAAAATTTATTAGACTCGTCTTGATAATATAACTTACTAAGGACACCAATTCCAGTGAATGGAGAAACATCAATGCTGAAAACAGGATACTGAACCATAGCTTTTGGTTCTTTTAATAAAAAGAGAGAAACTGGTAAAAACTAGCCAAAAAATTGAGTCAATTTAGTGTAATTTTTTTTACCTTAAATGGTAGAAATATAATTCTTCCTTTTTATCATATTACAGATCTCATCTCATCCCATCCCATCCCATCCCATCTCATCTCATCTCATCTCATCTCATCTCATCTCATCTCTACATTATCAATTGCACGTTCTTTACCCGGAACCCTTTATCATCCTGCAGACATTACCCTTATTTCGAATTTTAGGTTACGTGTCATCCAAAATTAGGCTTATATTAATTCACTTAAAATGATCTTTAGTTCCAAATTTGGTTTTCTATTAATTAGAAACTGGAATTGTACTCAGTATAATAAGGTACGGAGTTCTAAAATAAAAGACAGTATATATATAGTATAAACATGTACACTTTTGCTAATACTTCATTAAGCCTTCAATCGATATTTTGAAAGATTCAAGCTTGGGGGGAAACAAAAAAAAATGAAAAAAAAAAAAAAAATACAGAAAAAGTTTATGTCAAAATAGATTGTAGGTTAATTAATTGTATCTCCTGGTTGTTTCTGACCAAAGGAAAATGAAAAATATATATCCATTCGGTTGTACATAGGTGTTCTAGAAATACTTACAAAAGCTTTGTTGTTGATACTAATGCCATATAATGCAAATATGAGTTGAGCTCGGAAGTAGGCACACGCTAATGCGTTGTGTAATAACGTTCTTACAAAACATAATTGTATAACTTTAGTATTAAACTTTGCCAATATATGCGAATAATAGAAAGAGCCCAATAACATCAACAAAGCATTAAGTAAGCACAGAATATTAGGATCTAATATAATACTAACTTGTGTGATCTCCATATAGTTAGCCACTTATTTGCAAACTTTCTTGTCGAATTTGATGTAAAATTTACCAGTCGATAGGATGTATAATCTTCATTTTGCGTAGATATTTAAAATAATTATACCATGTTTAACATCACCATTCATATTATAATTATAAATTATAAATGTATCTAATAGAGAGCTATCAGCCTTCTATTGAAGAATAATTTAAATATATGTAGAATATAAAGTGGTTAACTTACCTAGCTTGAAAGAAAATCATAAAGGAAAATTTTCAAACCGTTATTTTCCAAAGCTTTGAAATACAATTTTTAATTATTTGTGGTTAATTGTTTTTCTTCTTTATTTCATAATGATTGGTTAAAAAGAAATTGAAAAGACTTCAAACGCATTTTACCTTTGTTGAAGTCAAGAAAATACTACATCCTGGTGCCCACTCTCCAGCAAAATCATTATAATACTATTGGATTCGACACCGTTGATAATACTGCAGAATTGGATTCGGTGAGAACAAATAATAACTACATCAAATTTTGATTCCTAAATATGGACCATATTAGAGAGTATTATTTTTTCCATCACAATCTTCCAATTCTAGAATAACTAACTACTGCACATTTTCAAGAATATTTATCATAAATGAAAGCCACTTACTTCTGGTAATAGTTTAATAAACTTAAAAAAATATAGGAGTAAAGACTGGCTTTTAAAAAATGCTCCAAATTTTTGGTATTATCACATCGGCCCATGTTCTGGTGACATCTAAATTACAAGAATTTGTCTATTCACGTTAAACTTCACTTTAAAAAAAAGCGCCTGATATTATTAGCAGAAGTTGCAAAGCACCTCTCTTTATATTTACGAATTACTTTTTTTTTTTTTTTGTTATTTTCTTGTGAATGTTATTAGTGTCATGCGAAATATCACTTATATATTCGTGTTGCTTGAAAGTTGGGTGTTCTCAATTTCCCCACGGGGAACAGATATATCAACGTGATGTGTGTGAAAATAACGTTAATATTCTGAGGCATGTCAGACAAGCAGATTTGTAAAGTATTTAATCAAGGGTATCGTCTGAACACATATACATATACTATAACACTTAGGCATAAAAGCATGTTCGTCTTTTTTTTTCTTCAATTTGGAGGTTTATTTCTTGAGACAAATGATTGGCCTTTGCCTCAAGGAGAGTAAGATTCGGCCCACCACCAAGGACGGTCGTTAATAAAACTATCAAGATTACATTCTATGAAAAAAACAAAACAAAACGAAAACCTTAAATAATTGATACATAGCATAAAGTTTATAAAAACTAACAGATATATAAATGAAATAAATAAATATATAAATATGAGATGAAAGACATGTTATTTGGACAACCTTAGTAATTATCAAATACATCTCTGCGCATAGCAAAAAAAAAAAAAAAAAAAAAAAAAAAAGCTCTCTTTGGGTGGAAAGAACATATCGCGAAAATTTTGTTCAAAAAAAAGGGGAAAGATTTTCCGTACCACATTAAATTTAGTGTGAGACAACTTCAAAAGCTCCTTATTTTTTTTTTTTTTTTTTTTTTATTTTTTTTATTTTTATTCTGTTTCTAACTCACCAACTCTTTCTTTCTTTTTCTTTATTCTCTTTTTTTTTTTTTTTTTTTTCTTTTAGTGATTGTGTGTCTGAGTAGTTTGGTTCAATAACGATTCAAATTATTGAAATTTCCACTCATCATGTCTGACCCTACAGCTGAGTCTGAAAATGGAGCATTGATTAAGCAAGAGGGTTCTCCATCCAAAGCTTTTTCTGAAAAAAATAGCGCCCATACTGCTGATGGCTCAATTGCTAATTCTTCCGATTCTATTGCTCCTGCCGATTCTGCTAATGCGACTAGAATAATAGCCAATTCACATATTGATTCTGGTGAACCCTCCTCCGACAAAAATACAATTTGTGATACTGGTGAATTAGCTTCAGAAACCAAAGCAGATGATTCAAATGAAAAAAAATTGGAAAATGAATCATCTGTCAGTTCAGAAGATCAAACCAAAGAAATAATAAAACAAGTTGAATTCTATTTTTCTGACAATAGTTTGCCAAAAGATAAGTTTTTATGGAGACTAGTCAAGAGTAACGAAGAAGGATATGTACCAATTGAAACTATTGCCATGTTTAATAGAATGAGAAAATTTAGACCATTGGAAAATGTGGTTAATGCTTTAAGACAGTCAGATTTTTTGGTGGTTAGCGAAAATGGAGAATTAGTTAAACGTAAGGTTCCTATTGTCCCACTAAATCTAGATCAGCAGCGTGATGCTTTCCAAAGATCTATTTTTGTTAAAGGGTTTCCATTTAATAATCATACAGATTGGCTTGCTGAATTGCTGGTCTTTTTTAATGGTTGGGGAAAGATCAATGAAGTCAGATTGAGAAAAGATTTCACAAGATGTTTTAGAGGTGAAGTGTTTGTTGAGTTCGCCACCAAAGAAGATGCCGATAAAGCATTAGCTATGGATCCAAAGCCAACTTACAAAGAGCATAAATTGGTTATAATGAGCAAAAGTGCCTATACTAACATGAAAGATGTTGAAAGAAAGTTCATACAAAGTAATAGTGGCAGGACTAGTGTGAACGTTCATCCTAGCAGAAGAAACATGGTAGGTGGCAGACCTTATCAAAATACGGATAAAAGACCTGGTAATGCAAATGGAAGACCCATCAATGCGAATAAAATGCTGAATAATGCGAACGACACACCTGTCAATACCAGTAGACCCAACAATGTCAACAGCAGAGTTCCACCATCTAGAGAAAGAGGTCCACCATCTCAAGACAGACACCCACCATCTAGGGAAAAAGGCCCACCACCTCAAAGCAGAGTCCTACCATCACGGGAAAGAGGACCTCCAACTCAAAGCAGAGGACCTCAATCTAGGGAAAGGGGACCACCACCATCTCAGAGTAGAGTTCCATCGTCCAAAGGAAGGGGACCACCACCCCAAGACAGACTCCCACCACCAAGAGAACGAGGACCACCACCTCAGAGTAGACTTCCACCGCCTAGAGAAAGAATGCCTCTAGCTCATGATAGGGCCCCTCCACCAAGGGAAAGAATGCCTCTAGCCCATGACAGACTCCCACCACCAAGAGACAGAATGCCATTAGCCCATGACAGACTCCCACCGTCTAGAGAAAGAATGCCTCTAGCTCATGATAGGCTTCCACCAAGAGACAGAATGCCTTTAGCTCATGACAGGGCCCCTCCACCAAGAGAAAGAATGCCTCTAGCCCATGACAGACTTCCACCGCCAAGAGAAAGAATGCCTCTAGCTCATGATAGGCTTCCACCACCAAGAGACAGAATGCCTCTAGCCCACGACAGGCTACCACCACCAAGAGACAGAATGCCTCTAGCTCATGATAGACTTCCACCACCAAGAGACAGAATGCCATTAGCTCATGACAGGCTTCCACCACCAAGAGACAGAATGCCTTTAGCTCATGACAGGGCCCCTCCACCAAGGGAAAGAATGCCTCTAGCCCATGACAGACTTTCGCCGCCAAGAGAAAGAATGCCTCTAGCTCATGATAGGCTTCCACCACCAAGAGACAGAATGCCTCTAGCCCATGACAGGCTACCACCACCAAGAGACAGAATGTCATTAGATGATGACAGACTTCCACCTAGGGAAAGAATTCCACCACCTCAAGGTGGTGCAGGCAGACCAGGTCCTTATTCCAGAGGCTATGCTAGAAGATGATTCCAATTGGTGTACAACAGCTTTTATTTTTATCTTGGATATTTTGATTGATTCTTTTTTTATGTAGCGCTAATCTAATTTTGTTTACTTTTTTTTATTTTGTGAGTGAGATTGCTTCAACAGTCTTGAATATAGCAAAAAAACAAAAAAAAAAACAAAAAATAAAAAAACATTTGATATGCTTATAAAATTTTTGAAAAAAAACAGTCGACTTACAGCATGTGGGGTGTGTTGAAAACTATGTGACACCGAGGTTATTTGGCTTAATATCATACTAATTGTAATAAAGAAACAATAGTAACAATAGCAACAACAATAATAATGATGAAAATAATAATAAAACAAAAAAAAAACTTCTCAAGCTACAAAAAAACAGTATACATAAGAAGAAAAATCAGACCAAAAACCAAAAAATGAGAAAACTTCAATCTCAGACACCATGCATTCTATGGCTCATAGCTGCCAAATTTTTCTTCCCATCCTTGTATTTTACCACGCAATTTTTCGATCATTTCCAATGAACCACTCTGATTGCTTTCAAATAACGTCTGGAAGTTTTTGATAAATTTTTCTTCTTCTTCATCTTCAGTAGAGATATTAACACTCGTATCACCACTACTGTTTGTTGAAGGTCCATGTGTTTTCTGTTGTGAATTTTCTAGCAATTTATCATATGATTTTTGTTCCTCTGATAGATCTATCGACACATAATAAATATACTCTGATATAGCAGTAATTCGTTTTCTCATTTCGTGAATAGAAATTTTCGTTGGTGGAATTCTTGGTTCGATTGGTTTATCTGAATTTATTAATAAACTGTTGTGTCCTCCATTATTGTTATTGCTTCCATTGCTATTACCGTTGCTTTTTCCATTATTTGATTTCTTCATTGATGACAAGGAAGTTGTTGAAGCAGAAGATTTTGGTTTTTTACGTCGTGATAAGTTTTTTGGTACAATTAGATGATCACTGTCGTTATTATTACCTGACATATTTGTATCACTATTGTCGTCTACCTGCTTTCTTTTGTATTGTATAGTTACTTGGTTTCTAGTTGAGGTTGATGATTCTTCCCTGGTGGATTTATGATTACCGCTTATAGTTGCCTTGACACTATCATCTTTTTTTCTATTTTTTTTAAGACCAACTTGATTTGCTGATTTTGAATCACTGGATGTTGATCGATTATCATTTATTTGAGTTTCTTCTTCATCAACATTAGCATCATCATCATCGTTTCGCTCTTCGTAGTTGACCCCATTTTTTCTTGAACTTCTTTTTTTATGATCGTTGGCTTCATAACCATTAAGAATTTGATTGTTTTTAAACTCATCATCGTCATGGCCTTCAAGTTTCACATCCTCATTTTGGCTATGGTCACGAGTTTTGCTTTTGTAGTCTTTTACTGATTCTCTCAATGCTTTTTCTAACATTCCATCGTTTGAATTCATTGTTGTTCTTTTGCTTTTCAGTGGCTGTGATTTCAAATCCAGCTCTAAGTCATCGTAATGATGGTGGTGATGGTGATGATGCCTATTTGATCTACTAGTTCCTATATTTTTACTACCTGAACTAATATGGTTGCTGTCACCGCTTCCACTCCTTTTCTTCAGGCTTCCATTATCATTATTCTTGATGATGGCTTTATGGCTTTTGCTATTCTCAACTTCATTCTCATCTATATTATTATCTCCATCATTATCCTCCTCGTTATCATCATCATCATTATTATTATTATTATTATTATTATTATTATTATTATTATTATTATTATTATTATTATTATTATTATTATTAT